>OZ026622.1:25306790-25456790 GCA_964020975.1 Hermodice carunculata | reverse complement strand
GATACAACGACAGAAACAGCGAGAATCAGAAATGCATTAACTCATTCCACCCTGAAGAAGACCGAGTCAACAGCTATCCGTGACCCAACCTGTGCAGAATGCACCCAGAGCGCGCCAAAAAGCTGTTGACCATGGGCATATAGTTTGGAATGATTTTCCGTGCAAGTTTCATCCAAAGTTTTGTTAAATAATCCCTAAATTAGTAAAATACAATTAGCAGACGATATTTCGATATTAGCGGGAAAAGGCGTCTTCAAGGTGGAATGAGTTAAATGCGATTCAATAATTAGTAGTTTTGAAAGTGTTACGTCCATTAGTATTTCGCTCCATATATTTTTATTTGTTGCCTGACTGACGAGAACCTCGCAAACATTTTGACAATATCAATGCAAGTTTAAGATAACAGCTGTCATGCCCGGTACTGAGAACATAAACTTATAGGTCATAACATCAGGGACATTTAATTAACATTTTGATAAAAAAGCCCACGATTTATCGTAGATCATTAGAATCGCAATATCAAGTTTCAAACAGCAATAATGAATTAGGCTTTGTTAATTTATATAACATTTCCCCTGCCTATTATGTCTCTGTGATTTAAAATCTATTACGTTAACTGCAGATGTGCTCTTCTACCCTCACTTGCTAAGGAATAGAACTGTGCCTTCGCCATGGGGGAACTTATACATCCAGCAGTAACACACATTTTCCAAACAAATGAGATTTTCTAAATATGCTTGGCATCTTATATATTTTAAAACTTTGCAAACGAGTTTAGTTTTCTTAAGTTTTTGCTTTATTAAGTTGTTACTTTTATCGTAGAAGCCCAAATGGACTTAATGCATCTGCCCTCCTTCCTGTCAAGTTCACTGCGGCAGCCTAGGAGGCAGCACGGATCCCAGCTAATATGAGTACCTCTTATTGCTATGAAATTGCAAGGAGAAAATCTGCATTAAATCAAAGCTATAGGAGGCGATGGATTTTAATAAGTTTATTCATTTCAGTTTGTAATCTTCCACTCCCCACGCTTAAATGTTTCCTTAATTTCCTTCACATACTGTTGATATCTACCTAGGGTAGTTCTGTACCAGGTACATGCACGCAAACACAGCGCGTGCATATAATGGAGCGTGTTAACTGTTCCCAGGTGGCATCACAGGCACATCTTCCCTGGTATCCACCGGTTGCAGGTGGAGACACCTGGGGAGACAAACAACCATGCTTCACTCATTGGTCCAACCTGTCCAGTAACACAAGAAGCATGTGCCGCCAGCAAGCTAAATAGCACGCTAGATCCGACAGGGATTGGGCCAGTCCTGTATAATGTCCATGTCCTCAGACAGGTTTGGTAAATTTACAAATGACCCTGGTGGTCAGAATAGATGTCATTTTCCACCTAGAATCATTATGACTACATGCGAGGAACAAAAGAACAGTTTTAACACTGAGTTTACTGGTATTTTCGATATGTTTTCACCATATTTACAGAGGACAACGTGGTGTCAGGTCAAATGCGGAATGCCCTTATATTTTTGGCAATTCACACGAACGTGAACAGTTAAAACGGTTGAAGGCCGTGTGGAGATTTATATGAGTCGCCTTTATTTTCAAATACACTTATATCACAACAGATCGTCTACTTTAGACAGCATAGTGCTACCTAACCTGCTTTGAAAATGTTTACGTAATAAATGTAGGTAGCTTTGTACGGCCAATCGAGGGTTTTTATTCATTTATTCTATAGATTTATTTATTTGTCCATTCATTCATTTATTCATCCATTCATTCACTCATTCATTCATTCATTCATTCATTCATTCATTCGTTCATTCATTTATTTATCTGGATAAAACTACCCTTGTACAGCGGGGGCATCAACAGGCCAAGGTAGAGTCTGTGATGTGTCCAAGATAATGTAAGTTGACAAACTAGAAAAGAAGATTTGCTTCAAAGCAAATCTGCCTGTTAGCCCTCAAAAGTTGTAAATATTAAATGCTACAACTTTTCTCGTTTGGTACTTCACATTCAATTAAGCTTATGGTTGGATGAAAATTTCAAAGTGCAAATGACATTTACTTTTGACATTTACAGGTCACATGTAAATTGCAAAAATGTACAGTGTTACAATACCGACAATTTAGGCCAGCATGATCCAAATCAGACGACATTTGACTAAGTTATGGCAAGATGAAGCTTTCAAAGGGCCAAATGACCTTGATATTTGCCTTTTAGAGGTTACATGTTCTTACAAAAATGTGCAGCGTTGCAATACCTACAATTTGAGTCAAACATGATTAGAATAAGCTGGAAATTGGCCGAGTTATGGCTGACTTTCAAAGGTCCAAATGACGTTCACCTTTGATCGTTACAGGTTACATGTAAGTTTAAAAGACGTGCAGTGTTACAATAGCTACTATCTGAGCCCAACATGATCAAAAATGGATAAAAAATAACCAAGTAGTGGCTAGAAGAAAGCCACCATCTAAAGTGGCCTTTGACCTTGAGATGACCTCTACCTGAAGTAAACCTTGATCTTTAAAGTGACATTTTGACCTAAAATTGACGTTTAACCTTCACATGACCTTTCATTTTTGACATTTGAGATGACCTTTACCTTGTTATGATTGAAATCCAATACACTCGGAACCACATCTACTATAGTATAAAATGTATAATACTTTTTCAAATGAAATCTCGGGCAAATTTGCTTGTAAAGAAAGAAAGAAAAAAAAGGGAATACCTGGAAAAAGGTAGGTCTGTGTTGGCACACAGACATTAATACATGTCAAATTAGAAAAGAAGATTTGCTTCAAAGCAAATCTGTCTGTATGCCTTCAAAAGTTGTGAATATTAAGTGGTACAACTTTTGTCCTTTGGTACCTCATATTCAATTTTCTTATGGCTGGATGTAAATGTCAAAGTAAAAATGACCTTGATCTCTGACATTTATGAGTCACATGTGCATTGCAAAAATGTACATTGTTACAATTCCCTCAATTTAAGTCCAACATGATTAGAATTGGATGGAAATTGGCCGAGTTATGTCTGGCTGAAACTTTCAAAGATCCAGATAACATTGACCTTTGACCTTTAGAGGTCACATGTAAGTTGTAAAATGTGCTGTGTTACAACAGCTACAATTTGAGCCCAACATGTTTAAATTGGATAAAAATCGACCAAAATTATGGCTAGAAAAAAGCTACCATTGAAAGTGGCCCTTGACCTGGGAATGAAATTTGACCTTGAGATGACCTCTACCTGAAGTGGTCCTTGACCTCAAAAATGGCATTTTGACCCAAAATTGGCATTTGGCCTTCGACCTTGATACAACCTTCGACCTTCACATGATCTTTGCCCTGCTATAAACCCCTATACACTTAGAACCACATCTACTACAGTATATAAGATATTGAAAATTTAAGACTTCAATTAGCCCTCATTTGCATAATTTTGAAAAAAAAACATGCCTCTCATTACAAAAAGCCGAGACTTCATTTATAGATGTATAACTGTGCCAAGTTTGGAGTTTCTACGTGTAATACTTTTCAAATGAAATGTCGCACAAATTTTCCTGTAAAGAAAGAAAGAAAGAAAGGAAGAAAGAAAGAAAGAAAGAAAGAAAGATATAATTCCTAGAAAAACAATATGTCTGTGTTGGCACACAGACATAATGACATATATACATCCAGGATAAAATCAAGTAGATACATACATACTACACCATTCATAGAGTCAGATAGAACACTGAGGTAGGGGTTTATATCCCGTCCATCAAGGACTTACGAACATGCCAAGCTTCAATAGCAGCATTTCCAAGAAGTAAATGAGTTTTTTAACAGAAGACGAACCAATAAAATGCTTTCAAACATACAAATTGTGAACGTGTTTAGTTTCATTTTAAGCTTATGCCAAGTCTCAATCCGAATTGCATTAAATGTGGGGCAAGTGAATACATAGTGCGAACCATTTCCGGCGCAATTTTCACATATAACACAAGTTCCTGAGGGTGCGATATTCCGTCCATGTAAATTATCTTGAAGACCCTGAGCGCGCCATAAACTTCAGGCGGGCCGATTTAAAATCATTTATAGCAAACAGGTAATCTTCACGGAAGGATAATATCTTCAATCAACCACACAAACATAGTGATTTCTTATTATCAATTTCATTAAAAAAAGGCCTGCAAATAGTTATCCAGGGACAACTTGTGATACTTTGTAGCCGCCGCTTATCTTGGTCGCGTATTTTATTATCCAAACAATCTACAATTAAAGTCTTATCAATTTCTTCCATGTGTGGCCAAGAAGCATGTCCGCCATTAACAAAATTTCTTTTCAATTCCAGTAAGACTGTGTTGCATAATCGTGAACCGAGCAAAGTATAATGAAGTCTGTGGAAGAAATTAATTCTTGTTTTGTCTAGCAATAAATTGATTGGCAGCCACCCAAATTCCCCTAGAGTGGCCATCATAACCGGGGTACCTTGTATGCGCTCTAATTGCATTGTATTAACTTGATAACAGTAGTAATTTCTTTGGCGTTGCAAAGCCAAACCGCGGATCCGTATGAAAGGGCCGGCATAATTAAGCTCTTCCACAAACTGTCGCCAAATGATACTCTGTTGCTATTTTTGTGAGCTGCTGAGCAGGTACGTGTATCAAAGCATGTTGAAATAATGTATACTTGACCTTTTTTCTCTTTCCCAGGAAATATGTTGGTGTATATGCGCACAGATGTAAAATAAACACGCCTACCGAGGAAATCTCGTCAAGACGAAGTCTCGGTTCATTTTTTTCAACATTTCTGTGTAGTAATGAGGGAACTCTAATACTTCATATAAAAACGTTCTCTTTCTTACTTTATATGTTTCTATTTTTGAGGATTAAGAACTTACACTTTACCTGAACCCTTTATCGTGGACAGAAATTTGAATGTAGATATAAGGTATAACTAGAAAAGAAGATTGGCTTCAAAGCAAATCTGTCTGTGTGCCTTCAAAAGTTGTAAATATTAAATGTTACAACTTTTATCCTTTGGTACTTCACACTACATTAAGCTTATGGCTGGATGCAAATTTCAAAGTCCAAATGACCTTGACCTTTCACCTTTACAGGTCACATGTAAATTGCGCGAGTGTTATAATACCCATAATTTAAGGCCAACATGAACCAAATCGGATGAAAATTGATCAAGTTATGGCAAGATGAAACTTTCAAAGGGACAAATGACCTTGGTTTTTGCCCTTTTGAGGTTACATGTTCTTATTAATATGTGCAGTGTTGCAGTACCTACAATTTGAGTCCAACATGGATACAATTGGATGGAAATTGGCCAAGTTATGACTGAATTGCACATTCAAAGGTCCAAATGACCTTGACCTTTGACCTTTAGAGGTCACATGTAAATTTAAAAAATATGAAGCGTTACAATAACTATAATTTGAGCCCAACATGATGAAAATTGGGAAAAAAATGCCCAAGTTATGGCTAAAAGAAAGCCACCATCTAAAGTGGCCTTTGAGTTTGGAATGACCTTTGACCTTGAGATGACCTACCTGAAGTGAACCTTGACCTCAAAAATGACATTTTTGCTTAAAATTGACCTTTGACCTTGACATGACCTTGACATTTGAGATGATCTTTATGTTGCTTTGATGGAACCCCTATACACTCAGAACCACATCTACTATAGTATATAAGATATTGAAGATTTAAAACTGTAATTAGCCCTCATTTGCATGATTTTGAAAAGCATGACCTGTCATTTTAAAAAAAAGGCCAGACTTTATCGATAGAACTAAAATTATGTCAAGTACGGAGTTTCAATATGTAATGCTTTTCAAATTAAATGTCCGACAAATTTGCCTGTAAAGAAAGAAAGAAAGAATTCATAGAAAAACAATATGTCTGTGTTGGCACACAGACATAAAAAGACAAAAAAACCCCACAAAATATCCTTTTGGATTCTCTCCTTAGGCTTGTTGTAATGAGCAACTTGATGACAAGCGCCTACATGCAACTTAATAAGTGACGTCACTCAAATGCCTTTCAAAAAGTTGGTATCAAAGACCGATGGATATAATCGAAAAGGAAAAAAATTCACACACACACACACACACACACACACACACACACACACACACACACACACACCTACCTAGATATGTGTGTGTGCGCACGAGCAGGTCTGGTACGAGTATGTAAGTGCGCGCCCGCGCGCGCGCGCGTGTGTGTGTGTGTGTGTGTGTAAACAAGCAAAAACTACAGCATCAAATTACAATGTGGTATGTTAAAATGTAGGCATTAAAAATGACTTTTATAAAGACTGTGGTTTACGAGATGAACATGTTAAAATTGTAAAGAAATAACCTGTTAAGTGGATTGGAGGCTTCAGCACCAAGTGATACAATTGTTTTCTTTTTCATTTAGTATCTATTTCAAAAGGGATACTTTCCAACTTGTGTTGGTAATTGACGTAGATCTTTTCTCTCGGGGATATTTTACAACATTGGAATTATAACGTGATGGGACATTAATTAAAATTGCGTTCTATAACAGTGCTGTTAGAGTTTTCGGGAATCGCTGTAGGTCTAGAACGTATACTTTGTAAAATTTAGTCTTTTAATACAGTTTTACTTGACAGTTTTTCCTTTACCTGCACTTTAAAATAAATTTCAAGTAAAGACATTTCAAACAAACTTATTCCAAATATACGTAAGCTTTGCAAAAAATATAAATATCCAATGGTGGCTTCACCAACCATCTAATCTGCCAGATTCATACAAAAAATACAAGAGCAGCATTAAATATCTTGAAAATAAGAAGATTATGACAGTCCTGTGCCCAGCCGAGCTTAGATGTACCGATTGAAGTGGCCCTGTGATCTTCGGAATAATATCAAGGCAACATTTCTTTGAGACTATCAACACGGTTTGCAATGTCAAAGTCATAATTCACACAGTTTTGGAGTAACTCTCTAAATGAAAAAAAAGACAATATCCACTATTACCAACATGATTGTATAAGCCAATATGTTGGTATCATCTTTCACAGTCACAGAAGGCCAAAACTAACAACACCGAGAGAAACCGCACAGTCTTTTTTTTATTAGTGTCTAACAGTTATGATTGGCCTAGAATACACAATCATTTTTACGCCGATGTGTCGGATTTTCTGCAGTTCCTATTGTATTACGTAACCTGTATGTAATCATGCCCATAATTCTAATTTCAACACTTAGTTGCAAATCAGGAAATACCAAAAGCAGCATGTAGTAACAAACTTAGTGAAGATCGTATACAAGGACAATCCCACCAAGTTTAAAGCGAATACAACTTTCAGTTTGAGAGAAATTTAAAATTTCGAAAATACTCAAAAATCATTAAAACATTCACAGCGCTACTTGTTAAACAAAATAAGGTCTAAGGATCTGCGGAAGACTTGGTGTTCACTTGCAATTCAAAGCAATTGGCTAGGGGGTCTCGGGGATATTTTCAAGCTTTTGCAAAAGTAAATAAATAAATGAATAAGTCAATAAATAAATAAATAAATAAATAAATAAATAAATAAATAAATAAATAAATAAATAAATAAATAAATATATAAATAAATAAATGAATAATTAAATAAATAAATAAATAAATAAATAAATAAATAAATAAATAAATAAATAAATAAATAAATAAATAAATAAATAATAATGATAATTATATCGTTATTGTTATTATTATTATTATTATTATTATTATTATTATTATTATTATTATTATTATCATTATTATTATTATTATCATTATTATTATTATGTCATTATTGTTATTTCAACTAAAGAAACAGACAAAAAATGAATGAATCAAATCATAAAAAAATATAAATCATCAGAGCGTGGTCATTTTGAAAACTCATTAGAGATTAACCCAAGGTACATCCGCAACGAGTTTGAAGTAAAAATTCTGGCTATGGTTTGGAGAAAAAGTCCAAGTTAATTTTGCAGTTGCAATCCCCATTGACTTACATAGTAATCGATAGGAATATATGCATTCACCTAAAAGCCCTCGGTTTTAAAAAGACTTGTTAACACTCAGGTGTCCGGAACATTATCACTTTATGGACAGCTTTGCTTATCACATCTAAAGGGAACATTTCCACTTAGCTATAGTTTAAAGAGAATATGAATCACGGCTTTGAACAAGCAGCCAAAAATGGCAAAAACATCAAACAATTTATTTTAAAAGATTAAATTCGCAGCGCTATTTGTCTCACAAATTAAGATCTGGGGATCTCCAGAAGTGTCCGAATCCATTTCAGAGAAATAAAGAAAAAAATCAGACAAAATCCCAAAATGAATAAGCGTAATTACTGGATGGGAGTTGGCAGGGACGTACTTAAGGCAAATTTACACCAGTTGGAAGACGATCCGGACAATGACTTGGGATAAAAAGCGAAAAAAAGAAAAAATGTGGACTGACGCCGACGGAATACGACAGACAGACCATGCTTCAAGCTTAGCTTAATGACAAATCAGCTGAAGTAGTAACGATAGGCGTCCTTAGTCTATGTGGCATACGACTATGATATGCCGCAATAATTTTCAGAAATTAATTTCAAAGATGATGGCTCAATGTTTACTGATAGGCTGGCCTCGGACCATGGAACTTCAACGGAGGTCGGAAATTCAACTCTGACATTTTGCCGGGAGACAGGGAAATACGTTTGCGCCCAGTGTTCAGAATAACCCCGGCAGGTCTCAATGGATATGGAAAGTACAATATGCATAGGTTATTTATCGAAAAGCGCATCAAAGCATCGATACTTTACAAGAATGAAGCTGTGCCAAGGTGATTAACAAATTTAAAGTTATTTGGGATGATAAATGAAGCTTAAAAAGACAATTCATTGCAATCCGTATAGCTACTTAGTTAAAGATGACTCAAAATAGCGTTAATAACCTAGAATAAAATTAACTTGGCAATATTCTGCTAGGGGAGGTTTTGGACTTACCCTTTCATACGTACTGTCAATGCTCTCAGTGCTTTACCCGCGTAGAATGTGACAAAAAGCAGTATCAATGCTATTTTCATCTTTATTGTGTCGAGCTAGCAGCATAATGAATGTGCGCCTTACGTCGAGAAATGAGTTGGCGATGTGAATTGATAAGAAGAAAGGGGACTTTGAACGCATGTCTTGCTCCTCATTCAGACCACGTGTTGCTGGTCTGAATGGGAAAAAAGACCAGGAGATCTGAATGGGGAGCAAGACCAGGAGGTCTGAATTGGGATCAAAACCGGGAGGTCTGATTGGGGAGCAAGGCAAGGAGGTCTGAAAAGGGAACAAAACTAGGAGGTCTGAATGGGGAGCAGAACTTGGAGGTCTGAATGGGGAGCAAGGCTAAAAGGTCTGAATGGGGAGCAAGAATAGGAGGTCTAAATATGGAGCAAGTCTAGGAAGTCTGAATGGGGATCAAGACTAGGTCTGAATGGGGAGCAAAGACTGCAAAAGTGATTTAATTGGGATAAAATTTAATTAAGCACACACAAACACAGGACAGTGAATTGGTGGTCTTGAAATAGAATGGCCTCTTTAAGAAAGTGGTCTTAATTTGATATTTCTACTCTATCTCATGATAGAATCCTAGGTACGGAATAAACATTAAAGTGGAGAACTAAATACGGTTGATCCTGTCTAATTCCTGTCTATCCGGTAGCTTTGCTGTGATCTGCAGATCCAGCAGAAAATGTGCCCAAATGCCGACGCACCTTGGCAGCCGCTCAGGTCAAAGGTTACGCCACTTTTTACTGCTGTTACAAGGAAGTAAAATCTTGCAGAACAAATTTTGTATATGTACGTTTCAACTGTAAATAGACAAGGATTCAGTCGTTACAAAATATTCATTCGAAGCAAAATACTACTACGTGTATATATATAATACTGTGAAATTAAGGGCGATCAATAATCCTTGTGAACATTTCTAGATACTTGTTCCGACTGAAGAGGCCAATGCCGAACTTTCTGAATTCAGATCTGACCTGAGGATCCCAACTCGCTCTGGGACCGCAGGTGGGGTGACGAGTAAGAGTAACTTCGAATTTCCGGTGATTGCCCACCAAATGTATAAAAATGTTTAAGTCAATCGATGATGGGATGACACTTTGTACTGCCCACCTCATTTTCTTTTAATGTATTCCTTTGCCGATTTAGTGTCATTGTTTTCACTTTTGCATTCAATAAATAAAATTGACCAGATGTGCCTGCTGTTGAAAATTACATTGTAAAAAAACGCAAGGTTTTGCTGAGGCAAACTCCGCAACTGTGGCGTCGCCATCGGTAACAGGACTCAGTACAACAGACGCTGGAGATACTGTCGTTGAGATACAGGCTATAACCATCACCTGAAAACACTAACCTTAATAACATGGTGACAATTAACAACCACCTACATGAATTATTTTATTTTTCTGACCCATTCGCTAAGTGAACAAGTCTGAAAGTGTTAACACAAATTCAGACAGACTGCCAAAATGCACCACGGTTGTGACTTGCTAAGCTGTGTCACTTTATTTGCGCTTTATCATAACACGTGCATATCAACATTCTCGCTAGTCACACAAACCGATTGCATTTCGGGAATTATATGTTCAAACTAGTGTTACCTTTTGGTTTTACTTGAGATGATGACACAATATTACGTGACTGGTGGTGAATCACCGTAGAAACAAAGTAATTTTTCCGCGTCATATTTTCCCAGGGTGGCGGATGCAGGAGCTCAACGTCAAGAAGGTGGAGACGCCACGTTCAACAATTTCTGTTCTGGTGGTTTTCTCTATCTCTGTTTTGCATAAAAATCGAAAGAGAGAAAAAAACTTTAAAAAAATGAGGATTCGCAACCCTTAACTAGGGCCAGACAAACTGTACCGGTAAAAGGCAAGGTACTCCACATAAATCTTAATTTAAATAACAATACCGAATAATATCTACCATTGGCTGGGATGCAATTATGTTATTGTGGTCAGTAGAGTCTAGCAATCTGTCGTATGACGGAGGTATTGAAATGTGCACTGTGCTGCGCTCTTGATGTAAAAAGCACAACTGGCGATAAAACGTTGCTATGGAAACATGTCTTTACTTCTGTCACTTATATGTATGGCTATATAGCAGCTTCGGAGACCACAGTGCTCGCAGAAGTTGCTGGGAGTCCACACACGATAGACGGTGCTGCCTTTACTTTGAACAATTCAGTATTGGCAATGCTCTCCCAAGACTGACGGCTTCGTAATTATCTCTCTTCGACAAGCCCTACTAGTGCGCAAAACGGTTGCAAAACGAAGGTACATCCAATTAGAGGTACAGCTCGAGCATTTAACACGCGCCTAGATTGTTAATTTGCTCTTGTTTTGTTTGCTTTGGACTGGGTGCATCCCGTGTTGTCATGACAGAACCGACTGGATACCAGGGAAGTTACCACACATAAAGTGCTGGTTTTATCGGAACGCATCTCATTTTGGGGCTGCAATGGAATAAAGCGTGTTCCAGTGATCCAAGCGCATAGGCTACTCGGAAGATGGGTTCGATACTCCGTGGTGCTCAAGTGATCTTGGTTTTACACAGTTGCTATGCCTCAACAGATATGTCAATGGAGGTTACCTGTGCATGGAACGTGTCGTTTGTAAACGACACTGCAGTTAATTGTTCAGAAAGTGCATTTAACGCCACCAATACGAACGCAACGAAAATATATGGAAATGATACATATCACCCAGAGATGGAACCAAAACAGCACAAGCTCAAATGGTCTTGGTACATGCGGCTCGTGTGTCTTCCTGTTTTCACCGCAATTGGGTTGGTAGGAAATACTTTATCCTTTCTCGTTATGGCTCGGAGAAGTTATAGGAGGAAATCTTACAGTTGTTATCTACGGGCATTAGCTATCTGTGACTCTCTTGTGTTGATTACCCTCGTGATCGGTGAGGGTAGTAAACTAATGTTCCAGTGGGGACGTGCCAGGGGCGCTCCGGACATCCTCTTGCTAAAATACCACAATTCTGTAACGTGTAAACTTTCTGAATTCTTGAAGCACGTGGTGATAGTCATGTCCTCTTGGCTGATAGTTTGTTTCACGATAGATCGTGTCCTTGCTGTCTACCAGCCACTGAGACACCCGCTACTCTGCAACAAACCCCGCGCAAAACTCGTTATCTTCATTGTGTTCGTCATAATGTGCGCCACGCAAACTTTTCGTTTATACTTCGTGGAATATCTCGGAAACAGAAAAGTTTCAAAATGGAATCCTTGTCACTCACCGATAGAAACAAGATTGCTTTACATGTCCGTGCATCTCTACTGGTTTAATTTTACCTTAAGATTTTGTCTGCCATTCGTCATCATTCTCTGGTGCAACAGTTTAATAGTATACCACATTAAGAGAATGACACCGATTCGAAGCCATCATGGTTGCCCGACGCCAAAATGGGAAAAGGCACGCACATCTCACTTGGCAATTTACACTCTTTTTGGAGTTTGTGCTATCTTTGTTGTAACGCTTTTACCCAATGCGGTGCTTTCTCTCATCATGCATATCTCGTTGACGAGGGGCCATTCCAACATATATGGCATACTACGCTACGCCAGCGAGCCATTTCATATGATTCGCATCTCAAATTACGCTATAAACTTCTTCATCTACGATTTGACTGGTCGACAGTTCCGGTACGAGCTGAAGAGACTCCTTTTTGGACGGCGTCGTAAATGACAGGTGACCCAATATGCCTAAAGCATTTCAACTATGCCTTAGTACCAGAATACCTGTGCGGAATCGAATCCGCTTCATTCTGTGGGGACTTGTATGACGCTGCTTTGTGATGTCAAGAGCGACAGCTTTGGTGCTGAAGATCGGATATTTTCTGCTTCTTTTCTGAGGGATATATAGCAGTGTGGACAGTACACATAGGTCTGTGTACCATATGCAAAATGAAAATAGAATGGTGTAGCAGTATTCGCCAAAAAGTCATGATGTAAGTTGACATTGAAGATGTGATGTTGGCAACACTTTGTAAATTATATTGACCTATAAAACCGGTTCACGCCGTACTTTAATTGTCGTAAATGTTTGTAAACAATCGGTAAATTACTCTTCGATTGAAAAAACGGGCGCGCCTTGTGACATACTGGCGGCAATGGGATGATGTTTCCACATGGATTGTATCCCAGAGGTCACATGATAAGTGGAACCTATAACGCAGACAAAGATCATGACTCGGGTGGAGAGCCGAGTTGATTACTTATCTCACTAATCGTTCATAATATATTTGCCTTTCATGAATGCGTGATATTTCATGCATTTTGATGTTTGAAACCAAAACTATTTTCGGTTATACTAAACAGGTCATCCGTTTCGATAACTAGCTTTTAATAATAAGTGCACTTTTCCATATGTGAGTATTAATATGGCAGCCAAAAATATGATAGGTATGCATCAGGGGAAGAGAAAAATTGATGTGTTAAGGTTGTGAGTATGTTTTATAGTTATCAAATCTTTTCTTGTGCCAAGAAGAGATCTGCGCCCTACCAGTGAGATCAATAA
This sequence comes from Hermodice carunculata, assembly GCA_964020975.1. Taxonomy (NCBI): domain Eukaryota; kingdom Metazoa; phylum Annelida; class Polychaeta; order Eunicida; family Amphinomidae; genus Hermodice; species Hermodice carunculata. The sequence continues at coordinate 25,443,216 of OZ026622.1, read as the reverse complement.
TTAAACTGTATTCATAACATATTTTTCTTTCAATTGGATCCGGTTTGATGTCAGATAATTGTGTAGTAAAACATTCAATTTAAGCTAACTAATTAAAAAAAAAAAAAAAAAAAAAACCAGACTAAAGCCAGCTGTGGCAAGTTTCTTTTGACGCAAACCTCCAGCTCACACGTCAACGTTAGGCCAAAAAAATAAAAATCTGGATTATTATCACCGCCTGCCCCTTATATTTTGATCGCTATGTCTATATCATATCTTCAAAGTCAAACCACATTTTAGGTGCACTTGATAAGTCTGAAAGAAAGAAAAAACTTTTGTAGTGGTTTAGCGGATTACTTGTACGAAACCCTACCACTTTCCCTTTACATTCCTTTTAAAAACCTTCAATAAACAAGTTTTTATTTTATTGGACCTTAACGATTTGTATAATCTTACAACATATAAAACATAAAAGGAAACTGTTTTTTTCCTATTACAACCATCAACGGATTAAAAAGCAATTAGACAAATATAATAGGGATTGCATAAAGAAAAGAGAGAAAAAGAAGGAAAAAAGGTGACACGCGTAGGCTAGTGAACGTTCCACGCAGCTATCTTAATGCTGTAAATGTGTGCACTTTATATGTTCATGGCCTTTGTATTTCAGGCAATTGATATACTGAATTCTGAATTCGTTGGTTTGGACGGATTTCCTATTGAAACTATGTTGAACTAAAATTTCGTTGTTTTTATTTTTACGGTTTATGCCTTCGCCGAAATCAGCGAAATATGAATGCATCGGAATTAAGGGAACATAAATGTGTAATTACTGGCCAGACATTTTTAGGGCACGGAAAGAGAGGAAATGGAAATGTCAAAACGGAACGGGAACTTGAAAGTGGAAAAAAATATAGACACAAAATCATTTCCACGATAGTAATTTCCGTCCAGATATTGAAAATTTTACCCTTAACTCTACGTTAATCAGGTGCGTGTGAAACAAAGTATGAGCGTCGGTTTTATCGGTTTGAACGGGAAAACGTTATTTTGCTCTAGCTGTAGTGTTGCTTGATAAATGAATAATACCATCCAAGAAAAATAAAATAATGTAGAACATGCAAAATAATTCCATACGTAAACCTATGACCACGTAGCGGGTTACGATAACAATCAACCGCCGTGATATGGGCACACTTTTGAAAAACCTAAAGCCTTACCAATATTTTTTGAAGAAAGAATATTTATTCTATGAAGGGTGTACGTGTGTGTGTGTGTGTGTGTGTGTGTGTGTGTGTGTGTGTGTGCAGAATATGACAATGACTTTTTAAACAGTAATTTTATTGAAGTTGTTAGTTACACTAGCAAGAGCGACAAATTTTGCACATGTGTGATACAGGTATTGCGGCCTTCTTTAATGATACTGAAAAAGCAACACCCTAGCTAGCGAACATGAATGTTCCCGTATTGGAAGGACTTAATGACGCGTAGAGTGCTATTGAACAGCGAATCCATACTGGAAACAAGGGCTATTTCCATTAAATGCGCAGTCAACAGCTTACCCAAGCGGCGCACTCTTCGCTCAATGGAAATATGCCGCATGCCCGTAAATCGGCGTAATATCCCTCAGGATCAAACACCCCGTTTAGACATTGCACAACGGCGAAGACAGCCTCGATTTTTTTTCTCTGATTATACCTGAAACGTATATGGTATATAGCAGTGGGGTCGTGATTAAGGCTTTCAGTCCACGTAATTTAATATGTAATTTATGATTACTTGTATGTCACAGTTTAATCATTAAGCTGTAGATGATTTGCATGGATAGAGCGAACTTGTGATTCGAGTTCAGTGCCTAATCTGGACGATCTTGGTTTTGTTTTGGTCAAAATAACTCTTTGTATTTTGTCTATACACATTCAGCAGTATTATGTATACTCCTAACACACGTTATCCAAACAAGAACGAAGAAGCCGCAGTGGCCAAATGGTCACGCCTCTCGTTTGCTTGGCGAGAGGCCCGGCGTTAAACTCCCGGCCATACCAAGGGAATTTTTTGTGTCTGGCTCTTCACAACACAGTGATCACTTGATTGTGCACAAGTTTATGTTGGAACATTTTAGGTCAGCTGTCCCTGTACGTGCCAGCGGTAATAATGGGAAGTGTTAATTTTTCTGCCTCAGCAGGGCCGCAATAAGAACACTCGCCATTGCTTCCCGTACACATTGTGTCCCGTGCGCGGAGTATGTAACTTGGCCTGGCTGCAAAGAAAGGTGTGTGTGTTTGTTTTTCGATTTCTTTTTCTTTTTTCCTTTTTTGGGGGGGGGGGGGGGGGTAAGTTAAACCATTCAAGGAAGTCTCTATTCCTGTGGCCGTCATCTACCGACACCATTGAACGGAAATTCATTTCGTAGGTACAAATTGGCCCAAAGATCACCTCGAACAGGGTCACACGGGTCTCGCATGCTTGCCTGTTTTCGAGCAAGAGCGTATCCAAAGGAGACGGGTAGTCCCGTTCTTACCTTCATCCCTATGTAAGTAAGTGATTGAGTGAGTGAAATAAATACATAAATAAATAAATAAATAAATAAATAAATAAATAAATAAATAAATAAATACATAGATAAATAAATAAATAAATAAATAGATAAATAAATAAATAAAAATTCTAAAAGAGAAGGTCGTGTTGCAATGAACCAGAAATCCACTTTTTCTATTCCGATGTGTTTTAATCTATACGTGTGCATCTGATATTTAAAAAATAAATCCTCAATTGGTTGAGTTTGAAAAAACAAAATTGGAGAAGACAGAACAACACAATTCAATGATGATTCCCTGGTGCCAAGAAAGGGTGAAAAGGGAAATAAACATGCTATAATTTAGCAGCCTTCGCCAGGGCTCGGCCACCCCATTTTAATCCCTGCGCCTCCGACCCCTGACTTTCCGCATTCCGTGAGAAATTTCAAGATGAACAAGTTTTCTAGCCATTGTTGCGGGGAATGGTGTCATTATGTTCGTGGTTCGTGCTAGAATGCACAACAAACCGTAAATTTATTATGTCTGTGTACCAACACAGACATGTGTTTTTCTTTCTTTTTTTTTTTCTTTCTTTCTTTCTTTCTTTCTTTCTTTCTTTCTTTCTTTCTTTCTTTCTTTCTTTCTTTCTTTCTTTCTTTCTTTTCAGGCAAATTTGTCGGCAGTTCATTTAAAAAGTATTACACGTAGAAACTCCGAACTTGGCACAATTATAATTCTATAGATGAAGTCTGTTTTTTTATAATGAGGTGCCATGCTTTTCAAAATTATGCAAATGAGAGCTAATTAAAATTTTCAATCTTTAATATTTTATATACTATAGTAGATGTGGTTCCGAGTGAATAGGACTTATATCAGTTATCAAGGTCATGTCAAGGTCAAAGTTCATGTCAAGATCAAAGGTCAGTTTTAGCCCAAAATATCATTTTGGGGTCAAGGTTCACTTCAGGTAGAGGTCATATCAAGGACAAAGGTCATTTGAAGGTCAAAGGCCACTTTCGATGGTGGTTTTCTTTAGCCATAACTTAGTCAATTGTTATCCACTTTTGATCATGTTGAGCTCAAATTGTAGCTATTGTAACACTACGCGTTTTTGAAACTTACATGTGACCTCAAAAAGTCAAAGGTCAATGTCAATTGGACCTTTGAAACTTTCATCCAGTCATAATTTGGCCAATTTCCATCCAATTCTAATAACATTGGACTCAAATTGTATGTATTGTAACTCTGCACAGTTTTATAAGAAAATGTAACCTCAAAAGGACAAAGGTCAAGGTCATTGGGCCCTTTGAAATTTTCATCTTGCCATAACTTGATCAGTTTTCATCCGATTTGCTTCATGTTGGACTTAGATTGTGGGTTTTGTAACACTGTGCAATTCACATGTGACTTGTAAAGGTGAAAGGTCAAGGTCATTTGGACTTTGAAATTTGCATCCAGCCATAAGCTTAATATAGTGTGAAGTACAAAAGGATAAAGGTTGCAGCATTCAATATTTAAAACTTTTGAAGGCACAATGACCGAATTGCTTTGAAGCAAATCTTCTTTTCTAGTTAACATTATCCCTGTAGATTACACCGGCCGCAACAGTACCACGGTTTACGTTTGTTCAACAGCTTCTAATTGCAACGATTTTCCTGGCAAATAAAATCAAATAAATACATATCCATAATGGCTAATTGTGTGGGATTTAGGCCCGTGGTCCAAAAGCGCATGTTATGCGCTGCGATGCTATCCTTCCTAGAAAATACAGAGACTCTTGTTGATCAAGTCCATGTTGTCTTGATTGTCCAAACAGGAGGATTGTCCGGAAAATTGAATAATATGTATGTATGTATGTGTGTGTATGTATGTATGTATGTATGTATGTATGTATGTATGTATGTATGTATGTATGCATGTGTGTATGTGTATACGTATGTATGTGTGTGTGTATGTATGTATGTATGTATGTATGTATGCATGTATGTAAGTATCTATGTATCGGGGCTCAAGAATTTGCATGTCTTTTAGGCCAGCACAAGTAAAATAACATAATCAGGGCAGGTTAGAACTGCAAAACGCTAGCCCTGGGAGCAGCCACAAATTTAAGTTTTTCTATATTTGCGTGGATGGACAATTGCAGTGTACCCACAAAAAGTTCAGCTGATATGCGTAAAATATCAGATCCCACAAAATAAATAATAATTAAATAAATACGCAAATGAATGAATGAACTAATGAACGAACGAACAAATATATAAATAAATGAATAAACAAATAAACAAATAAACAAACACACAAACAAACAAAAACAAACAAACAAACCAACAAACAAACTTATAAATAAATAAATAAATAAATAAATGAATGAATAAATAAATAAATAAATAAATGAATATATGAGTGAATTGATAAAAAAATAGAGAGATAGATAGATAGATAGATGGATCGATCGATAAATGAATAAATAAATGAATAAATATATAAGTAAATAAATAAATAAATAAATAAATAAATAAATAAATAAATAAATAAATAAATAAATGAGCAAGGGAGCGAGCGAGCGAACGAACGAACACACAATTGCAAAAAGCATATAAATAAAACGTAAATTAAAAAAATAGAAAACCGGGGGCAGCTCTTGGCAGGCACTCTACATGCAGGACACACACACACACACACACACACACACACACACACACACAGACAGACAGACAGACAGACAGACACACACACACACACACACACAAGCAAATGATAATTTAAAAAAACAAATCCCCCAAAATACCCCTCCCGCGGATAAAAACACAGGCAAGATCGTTTACATTGGTTCTACGTGAAATGAATTGGTAAGACCATGTGTTTGACACATTTTTGATTACTCTTTATTTTTTTCAATACACCAGCCTGCCATGCATTCTTCAACTCTGTTAATTATACCTCGAAACACAAGCTTGGAGGTGCCAACAGTGAACTGCGACCGGTGAGTGACACAGAATAAATACTGTTAACAACCAGTCAAATATATATATATTTTAAAGGTTTGGCAGCGTCTATTAAATTCTTAAAGATAGCATTGTAAATATAGTAATTTTCAGCTAAAACCTAAATTTTATGAACAGGACAAATTGACGTTGATAACCATGTATTGAATAGACAACATAGAAAGGAAATGTGGGTTCGTGGCACATGTATGATCAAATATATTTTCACAAGTATTCAAGGTACGTACGTCTGAGAAACATTTTGTGTGGAAATCAGAATCGGCCTTCGTAAATGGCTTATGGTGTCAGCCTGCTAGTCTCCAACCGCTCTGAACTCAACTTTCAATGTAGTATTTTTCACGGATGAAGTGTTCCGAAGTGATTACCGTACTGAAAATAATTGGAAGAATAAAGTCAATTTGGTAAAATAAAACTGTTGAGTTCCATGGAAAGATAACCGTTCCCGCCGCAACTCTTCATTGGTGGAAAAACAGTGATAAATTGGAATGGGGCCTAATAAAGTAAAATAATAAATGTTAACTAAAAAATGACTCATCTACTGGATTGTGTTTTATCTTATTCTAGGTAACCTCAATTTGACTTGTTGTAAACAATACAGGAAAAACATGAGAAAATATAGATATATATTTTGTTTTAATAACCGAATGTAAAAGCCAACGCACTGGAACGAACACTGGGATATCTATTACACGTGACCCTGGCAAACAGACTCCACCTTCTTCTCCTTAGACATCATAGACATGGGTCTCAGTTGCTGCCATCAACTCATCTGACCTGTCTGCTGAAACAATGAAAAGAACAACATTGTTGTGGACATAATAGAATTTGCTGACATGTTTATGAGTCTTTAGTTATGTCAATATTGGTGAAGATATACATAGACAGACAGACAGACAAATAATTTAAGAAACAAACAAATAAAAAAATTCATAAACAAACAAACAAATAAATAAATAAATAAATACAGAAATAACACAATAAACAAACAAACAAACAAATAAAATAAATAAATAAATAGATAAATAAATAAATAAATAAATAAATAAATAAATAAATAAATAAATAAATAAATAAATAAATAAGGTGGTTACATCTGCTGACCATAAGTTGCAAAGCTTGTGCGATCACTCGGATCCTTCGTCCATCCGATAACAATGGCCAACAAGATAGCGTCGACATTTCAACTGATATTGTTGATATTGCTTAAAATGGATGACCTTGAATTACTTTCTGAAGGTTAAGGAAGGAGTGCATTCCGGCACTTTTTTCGGTTATGGTTATTGCAGACAAAATTGTGGGTATATATTTACATCCCATCGGAGAGACGTATGGCGTGTGGAGTCATGATGGCGCTGCTGGTAGCGTTAATTTGGACAAACATCGCTGGTCTCCACAAAACACATTTAATGCATAATCTCGACAATAAATTGAGTTAGACTTACACAATTTGCATCGAGTATTCGTAAAACCGATGATCAAATTCATATTATGTTGTGTGACCTGGACCTATTTATCAGGAAATTTAAGTCAATATAGTGAGAAAGAATAAGTCTAAACATATCAAGTTTACGATAAATTTGTATCATGTGGAAATGTAAAGTTGCAGAACATAGAAGACCTTGACCTACTTTTTCAAGGTCATGGAGGTAACATAATTTGCAAAATGCAATCTTTGAGATAGTCATAAAATTGCTTGTCAGCTGAACCTTTAAGGCTATAGGCAAGTTGTTTCTCTTCATTTTAGTATGCTGCAGCGATGTTTTGAAATATATTAAAGACAACAACAAGCCTATCGGTATTGTACTTATGTACCTATGTCATCTCATGCGTTCCAAAACATGCCCCATGAATTACTAGTCTCTCAACTCGGTAATTATGGGGGCATTTTTCAAAGCAATGGACGACAGGTAGCTTGTTTCATAAAGGACAGGAAACAGAGAGTAAAAGTTCATAATATTTCTATTTCACACACCGATATAGAAAAAGAAGCCATGCAAAGTGTTCCTTGTATGTTTATTCGCAGACAGAAAAGTGCAATGGTAATGTTTCAATCACAAAGATAACAAGAAAGGTGTAAGTGAATGTTTACTGGGGTAAATCTTTATGAAAATAACGCATTACAAAAACACTCCCCACAATATGAGAGGCCAGTCGATCCAACGTGTTATTGATCAAAAATTAAACGTTGACTGTTTGCTTATCTAAAGTGGTGTGTTGGAACCATTATTCTGTTGTTGCATGCATCCGAACACTGGAATTATGTGACTACCGGTGTCACAGAAGTACCCAATTGTTACGGAGACGTTTTAGTGACTCTTTTCTTATCTCATAGCAATTATTGATGCCGCTAAAAGCATTTCCTCCTTGTCGTGATGTCAACACGTTAGGTGCTACTAAACAATTTTCACGCTATGCATGCCCAGCACCTAAATATTGAGCTTTCAAAGTAATAATTATACGTGATGAGCGGTCAGGCCTGGTTATGTCCACGGGTGCAATACAGGACAGGTTTTTTTTGAGTGTGTAAATAATACCTGAAGCGTGTTTTAAAATCACTCACGATATAAAAGAGCGAGACAGCATACATAAACAAGAGTAACCTGAGAAGGTTTATGCGAGGCATTGATATAAAACCATTTACGAATTAGCGAGCCAGTTTTTATGGAACAGGTGACATCAGATCGTTTACCCAGATAAAATCACACAAGATCTAGTTCTATCATTTCCTGTATTATCAGCCAACCACTATCTCAGTTCATTGGCCTAAATGTTTAGGTCAGAGGTCATTTAATGCAGCAAGTGTCTATTCCTGCCTCAACTTGTTCAGTTTACCAGGTAACCAGAAACCAACTTCCTCACTAAACAAGTTTCATAAAAAATAAGACTGATAAGCCTATCAGTTAACCAGGTTCCCACCAGACAGTCTTGACAGTTCTGACCCCTTTCTTTTCTCTTGGTAACCCCCCTGCCAAGCCTAAAATCCATGCTACATGCTCTTCTTCTCCTAAGCGCCGAAATTCCTCTAAGCCTTTACAGTAATGATCCACGTTTTGCCATTCCCTAAACATATCCCCCCTCGTCTCTCCATATGCATCACATCATACCAACCAATGATCTACCGTCTGCGCCTGCGTCCTTCAAACAAACTCTACACTTACCATTGCTACCTGCATTCCATTTCTCTTTTCTAAATTGATAACTCCTGCCCTATTCTGAAACAAAATTTTGGATCCCTTTTCTCCATTCCAGCACGTACTTTCCCTTGGCTCTTTAAAACCCTGTTTGCATTTAGCGTACTTCTTTCTTCACTCATTTTCTCTAGTCTTTGTTCCGTCCTTCTGTCACTACCTTCCCCGTATGTTTTCCAATCATCAACCTCATCATATCCTTCTAATTCATACCTTTCTGCTAACTTATCTATGTCTTCGTCCAATCTTGTCTGTTCTGTAACAGTTTCATTATATATTTGCCTGCACCGCCTGTCTTATTGATAGTAAATATCCCCAGTAGTTCAGCTTTGACAATTCCGTTATGTTATTCCACCCTAACTCCCCTAAGATTGCCCCTGTTGCTGTACATGGCACTGCTCCCAGAATCAAATTTGACATTTTATTCTGTGCTTTCTCCATAACTTGGATATCCCCTTATTTGCAACAGTAACAACAGAACTATATAGCGTTCCTGGTATTGCTTGTCTATCTCACAGCACTGAAGTTGTGAACGGCCTATCAAAACTATTTATTGCTGTAGCTTTTATCATTCCTTTTGTACAGTTCAACTTCTGCTGTATAGTTTTCTTGTGGTACCTGAATAGACCTTTACCTTTTATCTTTACTCCAAGACACACACATTCATCGACATCTCCAATTTGGATCAGCTGCTCTCTGCCCTCTCTCTGGAATATAGAATACCCCAAGTCCCCATTTTCTATTGCCATCTGGTTTCTTTCTTAGTGGCAAAAACTTTTTTTGTTTTCTGTCGTGGCTAAACTCCAACGTCTATTTATTCCCATATTCCCCTACAGTATTTAACATATCCTGTAATTCTTTATGAGACTCGACCAGCACCATGTCATTTGCAAAAAAATAAGCCAAGAATTTTCTGATGTCCTATTGTTACTCTCTTATCACAATCAATTAGCTGTTCACTTTACCATATGGAGTGAACAAAATAAGGGAAAGAACTCTCCTTTGTTTGTGCCTGTGTTCAGCTTTGCATTTTCTACTGCCATATATCCAGTGAAAGAGTGCATTCTACATCCTTCCATAGGGCTTTCACAATTTCCATAACATTGCCTTCGAATCAGAACCCACTAAGTTTTTCCCATGCAGCATTTCTCCATGCCTTATCTTGTGCCTTTTTTACATCTAGAAAAAACCCATGAAAATCTTTCTCTACTTTTGCGTTGCCATTTCCAAAACCTGAATCTGTATGAATACATGATCGCCTAACTGTCTCCCTGGTCTGAACCCTTTCTGAATTTCTGCCGTAGGCCCAAATGTCCAGCTTAGTCTTCCGCATATTATGTGGCTAAATGTTTTACAGAAATTAGATGAAGTAGTAATACCCCTACACTTGTCCATTTGTCACCTTGACTCTTTGATGGAATATATGATATTCTAAGCCTATTCCATTCCCTTGGTTTTTGTTTCTTTTCTGTTATTCTATTAAAAAAGCATTTGTAAACTGTCTTTAATTTCCTTTGGTCCCTATATGAACTCACTTAAAATATCATCTGTTCCTGCTGATGCTTGCCTTGTCCCATCTTCTCTATAGCTAAATTGACGCCAATGATACTGACTTTGTGACACAACTCAGGATCCATTCAATCCTGTCTCTCTTCAGATTGAAATGTTGGTACTGATTCCAGGTCCCGTTTTGAGTCACAAATCTCATCCAGGTGCTCCCTTAATGCCTCTTGTATGTCCTCCGTTCTATCTGTTTTCCTCTCTCTCTCTCTCTCCCTATATATATATATATATATATATATATATATATATATATATATATGATTTCCTCAGTTTTATTCTTTTCTTCCGGTTAACCTGTTTCCAAAAGAAGCCCTTCTCCCCTTTCCACCATTTTCTTGGTCATCTGTTCATTTTTACAAGCTCTCCTTTCTGCTTTCAACCAGAACAGTTTGTTCCGTCATTTTGATAAACAAGAGGACTCTGACAGTCCTTTGCTCAACAGACCTTACGTACACAGACTGCATTTGTGCCTCTTTGTCCAGAACCACTTCCTACTGGTCATTATCCCATTCCGCTGTCCGAAATCTTTATGCTACATAAGCTAGCCTGTCACTGTCTAACCTTTATACATATGGAAATAATATTTTCCACATTGCACACATTCTTCTGCATAATTTTGACATAGGCTGTATTATTCCAAATAAATTATAGGGTATTCAGCGGGTACCTACTCAGAACATATTTCGGAGCCTATACCCGTACAGGTCTCTCTGAGTAGCGGCTCCTTGTCTAAGCTAAATATTCAGCAAAAACAACCCACATAATAATGAATAAATATAAACGTGGCAAATGATGAATTGACTAGATAAGATAATTTATGCTTATAAATGCAGGGTTTCATTATGAAAGAAGAAAACCTGTTAAACAAAACATAATTACTAAATTTGTATGGTACAAGTTCAGATGAGAACAATTTGACTTACCCCTAAACTAGTAAGTAACCTTTCTAGCTGGCTAGCTTATCCTAGTTGAACCACCTGCCAGAGTATAACTGAAATAGAAACAAAGTGGGACCTTATATTCAGTACCAGTAATTGTAAAATAAACAGTTGCAGCCAGACCACCTGTTCAAACCAAGGGAAATGCTAATAAGTACTGCAAGAATGGACATCCTGCACCAGAATTGTAAAACAAACCCCATGATGACACCTACTCCTCACTTTCAAAGTCTCCAAACAATGAAGCTCTATTTCACTACCAACCGTGAGTCAATGTTTAAACGTAATGTGTCAGGTTTCTGACATTTGAGAAAATCTGGTTAATTTTGAGTAATTTGAAATATTGAGTAAATATGCGTTTAGGCATGTCAGAAAATAATGGAAGTCATCAGCATTTGTTTCAAAAACATGTTATCAAAACATAATTTTTCTTAACACGATTGTAAGTACGATTACGCAGAGTTGTAACTGTCGTCAAATGCTGCTTGCTACAAATACCCCCCCCCCCCGGGGGGGGGGGATTTAGAACAAATATGACCAAATGTCAAAATTTGTTACCAACACGTATTATATCCAATAGTTTCCGAAATATTACTGTCTGGGAAAGGGTAGACTGTGAATTTCCATTGCAATTCCCATTGACTTACGTAGCAATCAATAGGAATGCTTTCATAGAGCACAGGTACCAGATTTAAAAGAAATACGGGATTTGCAGCATCCTCACCTGGTGAATAATATGCTTGACCCTTCCATAAGGTACATTTTTATCAAGTTGTATCACAATCTGTGACACGGTTTTACGAAGTCCAAAGTAGGGAAACACACACAAATTCATAAAAGATAGCAAAAATACAAAATGTAGCATTATCTATTGAAAAAAAAATAGGTCTGGGGGTCCACCAAAGTGTCCCTTATAAAATTTCAAAGCAATTAGCCATGTGTTTTTGGTGAATTTTTTGTTACAGACTTGCCCCCCCCCCCAAGAAAAAAACAAGAATCACGAAAAAGTCCAAAAATAGTTCGAGCTTGACCATTGAAATAAATTTGGTAGAAACCTACCCAAGGTGCAGTCTCACCATATTTGAGGCTAATATGGCTGACCGTGTTGGGGAAGAAGTCAAACATGCCAATTACGGATGATGGGTGTATGGCACACAAAGACCCACCACATAACCTCAGATGCTTGATAAGTCAGCTGAGGTAAAATGTGGTCAGGAAACATTCTCTAAAATGAAAAAAAGTCGGAAGTATATGCTCGTTCATTCACGGGTACCACTGTACTTCCTAACAGCTAGACGGTTTCAGCAAAAATAGCTTCAAGAACATTTAGAGAACCTACAAGTAAGAAGATTTCTTGTCTTTGGCCACTTTTGCGGGTAACTGATTCTGCTTTACATTTGATTTTAGCTGAGTAGTCCCATTCACAATTCACCTGTGAAAACTAATTATATTATGTTTTTTTACATATTGAATTTTCTCCTTCGGAAACAGGAAGCACTATTCCATGTAAGACCCAAATATATTGCCGTGGTGATATTTTTTTTTACGCAGATTCCATGAACATATGTTAGTCCTAACATTCCTTTCTCAAAGTGTTTCATAATTTGCTGGTTCTGGCAGTGCAACCTGCGATCTAAAACTTTTGAATTGCTTGTCAGTTGTACCAGTGGCATTATTTACATTGGCTAGCCACGTATTGTATTATGTATACTATTGACTCGTAGGCGAGCAAGTGTCGCTAATTGCTGAAACCACCTGCCAGAATAAATACTGCAAGATAGTACATGTAATAGCTACCCGGATTCCACACCAATATGCCAAAACTTATTATCTCCAGAGAAACAAGAGGAGTCGTAACCAACTTCAGTAATTAAGATTTGTAGACGAGAGCTCCACGCATATACATCCAGAGTTAAGTTGTGTATCTAGAGACTGAGCAATTTTTAGGAGTGCATCTTTGTATTGAATGGGTCTCGTTCAATCAAGAATCAAAGTTCACTTCATTATTCCCAGCCAGTCATGGGAGCAAGCTGGTTGGTCAGGAGGTACCGGGAAAGTTTGGAAGTGAAATACGCAGTAGGAAATCTGGTAGGTGACTGTCCACGTAATTTTCCTAGGTGGAACAGCAAGGAAGCCACAAGTGAAAAGCTTAGCAACCATGGCAGCCATATACTACTTTTGAAAGACATAACTAAAAAATAATGCACTTTTGTGGCAGCAAAGTCATAACCTACCATATTTTGTTCAAATGAAAAACCTCTAAATAAAAGCTATCATGTTTGCATTTCACTCTATATTTACATATTAACAATATTTTCATGTATATGTGACATTTAAATGAAGATTCCCGCTAATTAAATCTAGATTGGTGTGGGTGCAGGCCTATCAGGGACCCACTGAGAGGTTGCCGCAAGATATAACAGCTAACTTCCAGGAAAGAAAACACGGACTTGAATTGTTTTGCAGGTTTTTAAAATTGTTTTTTATCTATTATTTCTTTTTTTAGTTTTGCTATTTTCAACTGTTCTGTGGCCTCAGAGTGCCCATTAGGTTCATATTATAGTCTAGAATAAAGCAAACGATCCGACTTGTTTTACATTGAGCATATTTTGGTGAGGGTGTGTGCAAATTGGCATAACAACAATCCTTCCTCTCTTTGACACAAAAGTCTATCGCCAGTAATCCCCATGCCGAGACATGTTGGCTGCCACTAATGTCTCATGTGCTTGCAATAGGCCATTAAAACCCCAGGTACAGCTCGATACTGGATGCACTCCGCGACCGTTTCTTTGATACACCCGGGCCATATCTCAATTTCAGGCCACTTTTTTCTCTGCACCGGGCCGTGAACGTTCCATGGCTATGTTACGTAAGTCCATACTTATGTATCACTGTTGCTACAGAAGTTCTTTTTCTTACCACTCCACATTAAACGAATTAGACCTCTCATCTTTGTGTGGAATATAGAAACAATGTATAGTGGGGCATGCTGTTTGGTCTAAGTAATCACTCAAAAAGTGATGGGACTATATGGGCTTTACCACATCTCCCACCATTCATTATTCCTTAAATATCAAACTGGATTTTGCGCGCGCGACAGATCATACAGTTACCAGAGTTTTAAAGGTCCCCTTGATTGACCATGTTCAAATTTGATACATGGGTGAAGCATGGGTTGCTCTCACCATACAATGTGATTTGAAAAAAAAATGGATGTGAAAATAATACTTTTATTCACAATTTTATCTTAAAAAAATCACCTTGCGTTCAATCGTCGCTTTCCGTTCATTTCCGACAGCCACAAGGCACGAAAGGCTTGTGACGTCCCAAACGCAATACCGCTGGCTGACAGGGAAGACTCTGAGCAAGCTAGGAAGCGATGGCTGTCAAGTGTCACTTGGTTTAAACGTGGTATTTTATTCACCCTTAACAACAGGATCGTCTTCTTTTGACAAGAGGGGTCAATATAGGGCCTTGCCCTTCTCTCCAATTGTGTTCTTTTTTGTATAAAATATGTTTAAACCAACAGGATAAAAATGCATGCAGACATATTCATATTTATCCCTGTTCCCGCCCAGGATGGGTTGGTGTGTTGCTGTTAATTCCAGCAATACAAATTCTACAGCGTGTTTATATTCCCCCCAAACACCTGAAATTACAGAGAGCGTGGACTGACAGAGTCAAGATTCACAGAGACAAGTGGCAAGGCCCTGAGGACCGATCTAACCTATACAGCGAACATTTTGTGGAAAGTGACTTTCATTTGTCAAATACGACGATGTCCAGGATAGGCTTGGCAAGAAAAAGCTGCTGATGTTGCCAAATACGGTCCCATCACTGGCCAATTTTTCCCTTTGGCCATAATGTCTCCTTTGTCATCTATTGTATTTTTACCTGAAAAAAAAAAATACTGCGAGGATCATTACCTTAAGCGAGAAACGTTGTAAAGTATACGCTCACTAAATCATGGGTCCGGCTCTCTTACCTACAAGTTAAAAGGTTATACCAACAATAGCTCCAGGAAAATATGATAGAAAACCTACAAAAAGTAGTTAGATTTGTCGTCTTTGGCTTAAATTGGAGACATACAAATATATAACTGGTGATGCTTTACATTTGATCTTAGCCTCATTTAAATTCCCCTGTGGAAATGAAATTAACTATATCAATGATGTTCCTATATAGACTAACTACTTCAAAACAGGATCAGCAGTCCTAAATACGACCCAAATAACTTCCCATGGTGACACATTAACTGTACTCGGAGTCTGTTTCTCTGGGTCCACTAAACGCTCATTTTCCAAAATGTTGTATAATTTACTCAGACAGTGCAGCGTGCCATGTCAAATTCAGCATGGATTTCTTCTTAATTAAACAAGTCGCCTTGTCGCCACAAGCCAGCCACCTATTGTGTTATCTACGTCACATGGTCCCAACATGTGATCATTAGGCATGTCTTGCCAATTGCTAAATCCACTTGCTAGAGAAAACACTGCAAGATAATGGGTGCATTGCTTATCACAGATTCATCGGAACTTTTTATTCATTCATTCATTTATTTATTTATTTATTTATTTATTTATTTATTTATTTATTTATTTATTTATTTATTTATTTATTTGTTTGTTTGTTTGTTTGTTTGTTTGTTTGTTTGTTTGTTTGTTTGTTTGTTTGTTTTTATTCATTTATTTATTTATTTATTTATTTATTTATTCATTTATTTATTTTTATCATTATTTTTTTTTATTTCATAGTTTTGCTCTCTTTGTTTAATATTTATTTATTTCCCGAAGAGTCATGCACCAGGGCTTAGCCAGGTAATGTTAAAGCCACTGACCATACAGCAGTCACATTAGAACACGAATGAAAGCCTTTTATGCAGAAATATGAATATGCAAAGTTTTCTATGTTATGGTTGGATAAACTGAAACTTCAGAGGCTGATATGGAACACGTTTGGTATAGTAGATAATGAAACACCCTTTGCTTTGAATTTCTTCTGACCGAGAAGGGAGTATAATCATCGCACATAGGTGTCAGTCAGAAGGTATACGTACCGGTATGAGTGTGCGTGGTATCAGCACTGAGCATCGTATGTCTCTATTACAGACCGGTTGCCACCCCCCCCCCCCCCATAATTATTCTAAATAATTCCATGACTATGAATCGAAAAGAATTTTATTCTAAAGAAACGAAGGAACAGTCGTGATAACACAGAGCTCAATTGTCGGTAACACGTTTTTGTGCCTGTCGACCATAATAACAACTGCCAGGTAAAAGTTGTTTTGATGCGTTGTGTTGAATAATAAACATTTTAGACGTCGACCTTTTTCTGTCAGTCTGATTTTCAACTGCTCAGAATTGTGTGATCCTTTCTAGCTTACAGTGGCAGTAAATTACAAGCAATACAGGCGTAGTCACGTGCTGAGCTGGCACTGCATAGCATATCAATATTTAGCTCAATGACATTGGTTTCAAAGAAGCTGGTCTGGCAAGTAATACCACAGAAGAAGCACAAACATTGATTTTTTATGGATGATCTCATGCGGCCTTCCCTCTGGGTGAGCAGTCCTTTTATCTATTTGCCGAAGGCACTACAAAATAATACAGGGCTTGGGCGGAAAACTTGAAAGACATAAGTATCAAGAATCGTTTGGTAAAAGAGACACTTGATACAAGGACTTACTTGAATTTCCAAATTTGCGATATACCAAACAGCTACAAATGCCTTAAACGCAGAAAACGATCACATATTGTTGTAAACTCGCAAAACATTTCATGGCCAGCTAGTAGCTCAAGCAATATATTTTCCAGGAAGTGGTAAGACTATACCCATAATATGTCATTTTTTAATAATATACAAATGGCTGGTGCAACTAGGTGACAGCTAATATATATATATATATATATATATATATATATATATATATATATATATATATATATATATATATATATATATATATACACTTGTAGCGTGAGAGACACCTAGTCTCGGTCACGTCACTCTGACACCAGGATCACGATTTCACCCTGTGAAAATGTATCGTCAAGGAAACGCAGTACATTAGCGAAAAATTAATGTAAGCTTTAATATTGTATCAGCAAGTAAAATCTGATACAAGTTTGCGTTTGACAACACTTTATGTTTCTGTAACGTACATACTTTCCCGTTGAAAGTTCAGTTGATAACCATATGAAGGAATGAATTATCTGTTTATCATGACTCCGAACACGGGCACGTGCGACCACTGAAGCAATTTTGCACGCGACAAAGAATTGTTATGGTTACTGCTAACGCCAAAGAAGGTGCGGTAAACTATTGTGTCACATTTCAAAGTTATACAAGGTCCATTATTTTTTTTTCAAAATAAAGAGTAAGTTGGAACAACTCATTTATACCCGGCGAATTGATGCCTTTCTTGCATACTATTTACTTGCAATTTGCCGAAGCAGGTAAAGACGTCGTTTATAATGACGCAGTCCATCAATTGTATCGTTTATATTGCCCAACGCAACATTATATTTCGAGATGATTGCCCACCTTCACCGGTATGACTGGCAAAGATCAAAAGAACTGTTTTAGTGTGGTTCTTGAAATCTTTATCTATGCGATTCGAGGCATCAGCTCAGATACATGCATACAAGCATAAATACATACACACACACATACATACATACATACATACATACATACATACATACATACATATTGAAAATAAGTTACAAAGAAACCATTTGTGTCTGTTTAACCCCTTGACATCTTTTCCTACAAAATGTTGTAGTCATTTGAATTACTACAACGAGTCCCGATTCAAACAATATGCATCTTGTATAGCCGTAGATCAGTGGTTTTTTAAGTTGGCCGTCAACAGCTTTCGTCGGTGCAGCTTGGAGTCATGGCCCCCAAAGCGCGCCAAGGGAAGTTCTTTTTACTCAGTCTATGGGCAACCAAAGGCTGAAAGAGTTAATTATCAAGACAATTTTTAGCAAACCTTTCAGCATTATATGGCAAACATGACGATAATATTCGTGGGGGAATGCACAGCAAATCATGCTGATTATAACGAAAAAAAGTCCATTGGGGTTGTTTTTCAGCATGGCGACTGTGTATTTTTTGTTCGCGATCAAAACATATTTTTATACAATAATGACAATCAATGCATTATCCTGTTACCGTCTATATAATTATGGATTCATCTCATTCCATCTTTTGCCCGTCCTGATCAACAGCGAATAGCCCCAAACCGTATGTTGATACAGACCCCGAACAAAACAGCAGAAATTTTATTTAGGGAGAAAGGCGATGGATAGACGGCTCATATGATAAATCTTCAATAGATGGTTATACTTTAGAACACGGTGTAAAGTGGTCGCAATTTAAGCAGCTTAGTCTATTGTCTGTTTATTGGCTGGCGAGTCACATTTCACATTTCCATGGTTGTTGGTGTCAACGGCAACAGAGGAAACATTTTTGAAGCCTTATGTTTTATTCAGACGTGTCAGTGGTAGATTCAGCGCTCAGATAGAAATGATGGTTTTTCAAAGGAGGACGTGTAATGTGATTAGGCGTGACAGTCAAGTTGGCACTGGAGGGGGATGTAATGTGTATATGTATCCTAAAGTAACGTGCACAGAAATAGGACATCTTCAACGTGATGTAATGAAAATGTTTGGGCAGAAATAAAATTCATATCCTCCCCAGCCATACTATTGTTATTGGTCTGCAGGGCGTTGAAATTAAAACAATGATAGTCTGATAAAATTCAAAATCAAACAAGTATACATTAAAAGCAAAGAAATGTTTGTCTTGCGTGACTTGATTTTTGACCTTTTGTGCTGCTCTGTTCCTGGGAAATGGACTGACAGAAGACGAGTATTCAGTTTTTGCAAGTGACAGGTGAGCAAAACGGCCAAGCGGAAATACTGCTCTCTTCACCGAAAACGCAAGCACGACTCCCCCGCAATACAATTTGTGTGTGCCTCACTGCACTAACTCAACAAAAAAACACCAGGACTAAGTTTCTCCCGATTGACGATCGACAAAAACGACAGGAAAATTGGAAAAGTTGATTAGAGACAGTAGCATGCGACTCCATTCCAAATGGACGTCTCAGTGACAACACTCCCAAAAAAAACAACGCCAAAACGACCACGAAGAACCCTGGCTAGATTACAAAGACCCGCAATTTGGCGGAAAAAGAGGCCGAATGACATCCGTTTTACATTAGTTTTAGCATTACAGTCTTCATGTTTATAAAAAGCTTTGGGAAAAAATGTCTTAGCACTTATAAAATGTAAACGGCGTACGATTTAAAAAATCCAATATGGCGACCATTTTCCGGCCGTGATTGTGATATGGTTTCATCAACACGATCTTATCACTATTCAACTGTTAATATATGTCTTAAAAATATCACGTTGTCCAAAAAAAAAAAAGTGTTGCATCTTAAAAATGAATGAATAATTTGATATGACAACAATGAAATAAAATCGGAAGACTGTTGACGGACGATCATGGCAAAGCCATTTTGAACTTAAATAAACATTGAAACAATCTGTATCTCTATTATACAGCTTTTGGCGAAGCTCCTGTTTTCCAATGCTACTGTTGTCAACTCTTACATATATACCTTTTTCAACATATTTTATTTGAAATAATGGATAGGCTTACCAGTAATTTGTCAAACGGTAATTTTGCTCCTGTCACAGTTTTTGTCTAAAAATTACCAAAACTGCAGCCATGTTAAGCATGCTGACAAGTAAAAGGGCTTTTGGACTATTATTATCGGGTCATATAGCCATGTATACATGCTTATTTTGTTAAACGCATGCGATAAGAAATAATACGTGTGACTATTTTTTGTCACGTTCACTTAATAATATACACGTGTCCACAAAATGATAGCACACGGGCATTTTAATGCGGACATGTTAAAGAACTTTGAGCACTCGTGTATCTATGCACTAAGGCTCTATCAAGCTTATTGTCAAGGGGATAGTATGCCATAAACGCGACAATAAGCACGTGTGCATAAATTCGTGGACCAGTTAATTAATTCACACGAGTTCAAGAAAAAAATGCTTAATATTATTTATCGCATGTTTTAATGAAATAAGCATCCGTGCTATTATTTATTGCACGTTGTATTAAATAAACACACCTGCTATTATATAATGATATATTTTAAATATAATCAAAACCGTACTATTACTTATCGCAGGCTTCAAATAAAATAAGCATGCGTGCTTTCATTTGTCACACGTCTTAAATGAAATAACAGACAACGATCAACAGAAATTCAAATAGCAAAAAATATTATTTTCTGGGGTTAAACAGCAGCCTTTACAATGTCAAATTGATCAATTCAGTATATGAGAATAACATTCTTGCACGTCAAATTATGAAATAAACAAATGTACTTTAAAAATGCTTACAATCATGATGCATTAATGTGTTTGAAAGGCATATTTGTGAACACACATAAAATAAAAAGATGACACACAGATCTATATTTTCATATACCTATTTATGTTCCCCGGCCTAAAGCTTCTCGAATCAACTCCAGAGAATTTCGGGAGCTTCATAATGCGGAGTGCCATTAGCAGAAAGGAGCAAGAGAGAGAGAGAGAGAGAGAGAGAGAGAGAGAGAGAGAGAGAGAGAGAGAGAGAGAGAGAGAGAGAGAGAGAGAGGAGAGAGAGAGGAGAGAGAGAGAGAGAGAGAGAGAGACGAGAGAGAGAGGAGAGAGAGAGAGAGAGAGAGAGAGAGAGGAGAGAGAGAGAGAGAGAGAGAGAGAGAGAGAGAGAGTCCATTCTGCAGCATGATTTGTTTATTTTTTTCTGTTGAGTAAGCACTTTAATAAAGTAGAATGTGTTCATATGTTTTTGGATTTTATTTGAATGCTAGATATAACAGAAATGGACGTGAATGACCAATCAGTATTGTAACTAATGGCATGCGATGTGCTTTTTTTATTTTGTTTTGTTTGCAAGGTTGATAGTCGCAATCCGGGTTTACATTCAGATCTCTCTCGTCTCCTCCAAAGCACAACAAGCTCCGCATTCAGTTCACTTTTCAACGCTAGCGCATGTGGAGAGACCAGTGCCAGCGTAATAAAGGAAGGCACCCTACCTTGTATCTTGGTGATTCTACTACAGGCTTTCTCCAATGGTATTGATCAATTACATACAACTCTTAAAGCACTATCATTTCGAGACATAACAAGAATTAATGAATATTTGGGTCTCACTGATTCAGAACACACATTTCCGCAAAATTTTTGTGAAATTGTGTATGCTTACACAACAACTATTCGGAAACCAGATTCTAACAAGAAAAAATTAGATCAAATGTTTTGCAGCATTCCTTTCAAACACAAAATCATTGACTCACTAAACATTCAGTCCCTTTTCAAATTGAAATTTGTTCGTAACATGATTCCCAAGGAATGCAAAATAAAAGATCCCCCCATCATTTCCTATAAATATGGCAACAATATTGGACAAAGTATCATGAATTACAAAAAATTTCTGGCTTCAATTACTCTTGAGGATATCACAGCAAATCAAAATTGTGACTGTATGTCTAATAGTAAATATTCTAATTTTGTTGATGCACACCACAAACATGTATTTACAGGTAACTTGGATATAATACAAAATTCAGGTTTAAAAGAAATAATGAAAAAAGGTACAAAATTTCGGATATGTCCCAAGTTGAATATTGACAGTATTTTTCAGGATACATGTGATGCACTCGACTCCTACTGTATGAAATGGGCAAAGAAAGAAAAAATGGAATTTCAGAAATTTGAAGGATGGTTATCAAACTTGAAAAGAGTCTTTAGAAATAGAATTTATCGTTACAAATCCCACATTAAGAATTTCAATACGGTTAATCTTAAACAGCCTAAAGTTTCTAAAGCAGTCAAAGAACTACAAGATAGATTTGTAGTCACTAACATAGATAAGGCAGGTAACAATTTTGGGATCATCTGCAAAAAATATTATCTGGATGTTTTGAAAAAGGAACTTGGTATAAACAATATTTCAGACATAAGAGGAAATGACGTTTATAAATTACACAAACAATCCATTGATAATTTGATTGATGCACATAAAGATGAGAAGAAAAGGAATTTTAATATCAAAATTTCTGAAGAGGACTCCTCTATTCCACTTTTGTTCTGGATACCCAAATTACATAAAAACCCTTTTAAATCTAGATTCATAGCTGGTGCTTCAAAATGTACTACAAAACAATTATCAAAAGAAGTAACATTGTGTTTGACTGCAATTAGGAATCATTTTCGTAAATACTGTAATGCAATTTCTAGAAACTGTGAAATAAATTGTTTTTGGAGTATTAACAATTCTTCCGAGTTTGTATCTAAAATCAAAGATGTAAAGGCAAATAATATCAAATGTTTTGATTTTTCTACACTGTACACAAATCTACCAATAGATGAAGTCAAAAGTTCACTTTCAGAATTAATTAGCAAAATGTTTAAACATAATGGTAAACCATACATAAATATTAATTCATATACAAAGAAAGCATACTGGTCACACAATAAATATTCAAAAAGTAACGTTAAATCTTACACTGTTGAAACTTTGATAGATGCTATAAAATTTCTCTTGGATAATACTTTTGTTCAATGCGGACCACTGGTTTTTCAACAAATAAAAGGCATTCCAATGGGTAGCAACTGCTCCCCTTTACTGGCAGATTTATATTTAACCTGGCTTGAATTTAAGTACATGAATAAATTGATGAAAAAGGACTTTCAAATGGCTACAAAATTATCAAACAACGCAAGATATATTGATGACATTGCTTGTGTAAATGTACAAAATTTCAGTGAAATTGCTAAAGAAATTTACCCAAAAGATATCCCTTTGGAGGGTAACAATTCAGATGGTTTCAGAGATGTGTTTTTGGACTTGGATATTCAGGTCACTAATGACAGGTTTTGTATTAAAGTCTATCACAAAATAGATGAGTTTAACTTTGAAGTAGTTAATTATCCTTTCCCGGACAGTAATATTTCCGATAATATTGGATATAATACATTTTTGTCACAAATTTTGAGATTTGGTCGTATTTGTTCTAAATTTCAGGACTTTGCATCAAGAACCAAATTTATTTACAATAAACTTGAGTCAAGAGGATTCAAAGGTGTACTTTTGATCAAATATTTCTACAAATTTTGCTGTAAATATCCCGAGATGGTTAGAAAGTTTGGCTTCAATAATTTTAGAGATTTTAGACTTGCCTGTTTTGCTACTTAATTTCATCTTTTGACACCATTATGTTTAAACATTCACCTTTCGGACATTTTAGGCTAGCTTGTTTTCTGTTAGGTAAACCCCCAGGGGCTACAGGTAGCAAGAAGCGGCCTACGACAGTTACAAGCTTGCCTAATTGTACTTGATATCTGGTTAATATTTTCATTGCATTCTTTTGACATAAATACAAAAGACTTCCATTCTTTTCTGACTTGCCCTATAATTCTACTGTTAACATCCAAAGATTATTAGAAAGTCTGGCTACAATAATCTACAGTTTTTAGACTTGTCTGTTTTGCTACTTAACTTTATCTTTTGGCATCTTTCTGTTTTAATATTCACTATCAGACATTTTAGGCTTACATGTTTTCTGTTAGGTAAACCCCCAGGGGCTACAGGTAGCAAGAAGCGGCCTACGACAGTTGCATGTTTGCCTAATTGTACTTAAGATCCTGTTAAGAAAAATTGTTTTGATAGCATGTTTTTGGCATAAATGCTAATGACTTCCATTCTTTTCTGACATGCCTAAATGCACATTTACTCACTATTAAAAAATTACTCAAAATTGACAGTATTTTCTCAAGTGTCAAAAACCTGACACAGTAAGTTGACACATTGACTCAGGGTTGGCAGTTAAATAGAGCTTAATTGTTTGAGGAGTAGGTGTCATCATGGAGTTTGTTTTACATCTCTGGTACAGGATGTACATTGTTGCAGTCCTTGTTAGGATTTTCCTTGGTCTGTACAGGTGGTCTAGCTGCAACTGTTTATTTTACAATCACTGGGACTGAATATAATGCCCCAGCTTGTTTCCACTTCAGTTAAACATTGGCGGATGGTTTAACTAGGAAAAGCTGTCCAGCTAGAAAGGGTACATTTTGGTTCAGGGGTAAGTCAAATTGTTCTTATCTGAACCTGTACTATGAAAATTTGGTAATTATGGTTTGTTTGACAGGTAATCTTCTTTGATATGAAGCTCTGCATTTACAAGCAAAACTTCACATATTTAGCTAATTCATCAATTGCCACGTTCATATTTATTCATTATTATGTGGGTTGTCTTTGCTGAATATTTAGCTTAGGCAAGGAGCCGCTACTCAGAGAGACGTGTACGGGTAAAAGGCTCCGAAACATGTTGAGTAGTTACCCGCTGAAGACCCTTTAATTTATTTGGGCTGATACAGCCTATGTCAAAATTTTACAGAGGAACGTGTGCAATATAGACAATAGTAATTCCACATATATACAGGTTAGACAGGGACAGGTTAGCTTATGGAGAGTAAAGAGTTCGAACTGCGGAATAGGATATTGACTACTAGGAAGTGGTTCTGGGCAAAAAGACACAAATACAATAGCCGATGACACACACCATGCACATCTAGACACCACACTTTCTTATGACCTAACATTGTACCTGCGTATTATCCGCGCCACCACCAAGGCAAGTATGCGTCTATCTCTCTTGAAAGAGTTGACAAGCCCTGGATCAACTGTATTATCAAGAGGCTAATAAGGCAGTGCAATCGCGCGTGGAACAGATATAAATGCCAGACACAAAAGCCTCGGCCTCACACGCTCCTCACTACTCAAAATATTGAACGCCTCTTTCAGTTATACAAACGGAAACGTAACTTTACAGTCAACGCTATTAAAAACTCCATTCGTCTTTACTTTACCAAACTCCGATCTGAACTAGACTCAAGAGAGATAAACTCTAAAAGGTGGTGGAACCTTAGCAAATCTATTCTCGGTCACAAACTTTATCAAAACATACCAACTCTTATTGACGGTGGAAGGAATATTTCTTCTGATATTGAGAAGTCAGTGACCTTCAACAAGTATTTTGCTGATCAGTGTAAGACTCCGCATGATGACAATCCTTTGCCCTTGCCCGACCTTGCCTTCCGAACTGAGGCCCGCCTGTCTATATTTCAAGTGCAAGTAAATGATGTGGAAAAGATTTTTAAATCTCTGAAAACCAGTTCTGCTTGTGGTCCTGACGGTATAGGCAACACCCTTCTTAAATACTGTGCCCCCTCAATCTCACGTTCTCTCACTGATCTGTTCAATCTCTGCTTATCCAACTCATATTTTCCAGATCCCTGGAAGAGGTCCAACGTGTGCCCCATTTTTAAGAAAAGTAACAAACAGTCAAAGGAAAATTATAGGCCTATTTCACTCCTCTGTAATGTCTCTAAAGTACTTGAGCGTCTAGTTTATAACGTTTTCTATGAGTATCTAACCTCTAACAATTTACTTTCTGCTAAAAACTCTGGCTTTAAGAAAAACGATTCCACCATAAATCAACTTGTTAGCATACTTCATACTATTTACAGTGACCTTGAGTTGGGCCATGAGGCCCGTATGGTCTTCCTGGACATATCCAAGGCCTTTGACAGAGTCTGGCACGCTGGTCTACTTTTTAAACTGAAAAAATTGGGGTTTGAAGATCCTGTGTTACTATTTATAGAAAGCTATCTCTCCAACCGACTCCAACGTGTTACTATTGGAGGACAGACCTCACCTTGGCTCCCTATAGAGGCTGGAGTGCCCCAAGGTTCGATCCTTGGTCCCCTACTTTTCCTCGTTTACATTAACGACATCACTGTCAACATCACCTGTGACATCCGTTTATTCGCAGATGATACCAGTATTCTTGAAATTGTCTACGAACCAATGGCCACAGCTGAAAACCTTAATTATAATCTTACACAAATTCATCGTTGGGGCAAGCTCTGGCGTATGACATTTAATGCCATAAAATCCATCTCAATGACCTTCTCAGCTAAACGACATAAGCCAGATCATCCTCCCCTACTTCTTGGAAACACACCGATACCTGAGGCCACTCTATATACTCACCTTGGAGTTACACTCTCAAGTAACTTGTCATGGCACCAGCATATAACACGTATTGTTAATAAAGCCAGCCAACGGCTTGCTCTTTTACGCAGACTCAAATATAAACTCTCCCGCCAAACACTCATACGGCTGTACAGCACAATGATTCGTCCTATCCTCGAATATGGGTGTGTCCTGTTTGACAATTGCACTGAAAACCTGTCACAATCTATAGAAGCTGTTCAGTATGAGGCAGCCAGGATCTGCCTTGGCGCAACTAGATACACTCCACGTGTCTTACTTCTCGAAGAGCTTGAATGGCAAACTCTGGCAAATCGGAGGAAATACTTTAAACTTATTCTTTTCTTTAAAAAGTACAATAGGTTAACTCCACAATACCTACATGATCTCGTTCCTCGTGACGTTGCATTCACTACTGGGCGCCTTTTGAGAAATCGTACTGAATTACGCCAAATTAGGTTCACCACCAATCGCTTCGGCGATTCATTTCTCCCGTCTGCTATCAAATTATGGAATAACCTCCCGGTTGATGCTCGTCTCACCAATTCCCTGCCGCAGTTTAAATCTAAATTAAATCTATTACTCTTAAGTGTTGACAAAAAGCCCACATACTTTAAACACGGAAGTCGTTTTCTGAACATATGCCACACGCAGCTACGTCTTAACTTCTCTGTTTTAAATGCCCATCTACATCATGTCAATATCCTTCCAGCCTCTACGTGTGCATGCTCTCATACCACTGAAGATACGAAACATTACCTTTTGTTCTGCCCCAAGCTCACTGTGCAAAGGGTCCGTCTACTGAACACTGTGTGTCACTTACTCGCTCCAGGTGTAAATCCGACTTTAATGGTTCAGTGCTCTAGTGACATTTTACACAATATTCTCTTGAAAGGTAGTGAGGACTTGCCAGACACTGATAATGTATTCATCTTTGAGGCTGTTCAGACATTCTTATCAGAATCTAGACGTTTCATCTACTAATTTAGTATATGATCTAAGTATAAGTCTCCACTATCTGGCATCAATTGTATTATTCGTGTACAAGCCGTGAATTTAGTCTTCTGTTCTCGTCCAGTGTGTATTGTATATATTCCTGTGCGTCCTTTTATGTATTGGAGAGCCTCCAGATTAGTCTTTGTGTACTATTAGGCAATCCAGAGAAAATAAATATGTTTATACTAAAGAGTAGTAACAGAACAAGGTTGGGAGCCATTACATACACGTAGACAATTGTTTCAAATTAGTGTCCCTGTACAAATGTTAAACAAGCTTAGTCTCCCCTACCTCTGTAACTTCATTCCTGATTATGTACTCACATAGGATGGCCGCCAATTGCAAAATCCCTTCCAGTTAAGGCAGATAAAACGCAGACTAAATGGGAATTTCAGATCGGTTCTACCATCTGCTATTCGCCTGTGGAATGACCTTCCCGACGTTATAAAAATATTCTACACTTTCAACCTTCAAAGGCAGGGTGACCAAAATACTCTTTGTTTTTTCCGTCCCGAAGTACCGCCACAATTTGCATCTGGTGGCCGCTTTAGGAACATTCTTCACACTCAGTTTCGCTTGGAGCGATCAGGACTAAATTATAATTTATATGAAATCAACATTGTACTCTCCGCAAATTGTTTATGTGACACAGGCATTAAAGAAATTGTCACTACTTTTTGTTCTGTCCCACCCATGAAATTCCCAGACGGAAACTACTCAGATCAGACACAAGCCTGCTCGCTCCTGGTGCACACCAAAATATATTGCTTAACCTCGCTCAAGAGAGACTCCTAGAAATTATGCGAGCTGGTAGATGTGACCTCGCAGCTAAAGCTAACACTGAAATTTTTAATGCAGTTCAATTGTACGTAATGCAGAGTAGATGTTTAATTCATTAGTTACAATAGTTTATATTTTTCATACATGCAGAACTTCTGTATTGTCCAACTGGTGTTTTGTATATAATACATGTGCATCTGTATGGCCTTGGGACCCAGTCAATTTGCTCCTGTAGAGCTAATGGGTCATCCAAACTCTGAAAATAAACATGCATACAATAAATACGATATGTCTAATGTATGTCTTTAGACATACGTGGTTGCTTGTTTTATTTAACGCGTGTAATAAAAAATAACATGCGTGCTTGTTTAAGTTCACACACCTCATAAATAATGGTACGTATGCTCTATTTCATTTTACACTAACGGTAAAATATAGCACACGTGACGATCTTATTTGACATGTGTGATAAATATAAGTTCGGTGCTTATTTTGTTTGACGCGTGTGAAAGGGTTAGTGAAATAAGTACGATAATGCAAATGCGTGTCATTAAACACGTGTGCTTATTTTATTTGATGCATGCGATAAATAAAAGCACGCATGCTTATTTTTTTTAACGCATATGAAATCGATTAACACGTCCGCGAATTTAAACACGCATGCTGGTTCTTGAGTTTATGACACAATACGCCATTAAACGAAATAATGCACGCCTGCATGTTTAATGACACACGTGAGTTATATTGTATCTATGGCACTGATCCTTTACCATATATGGGTTTCGCTACAGTCCCCCCCCCCGGTCAAAAAACCCAAATGAGTCAAGCGTGACACCAGCCAGCATATATATATATTTGAGACTTATGCCTAATTGACTGAGACATTTGTTGCAGTCGATGAAGTTTTATCTTTCAAAAATTTATGCGGACATATTTCGGGTTTGCTTGTGGAAGGATTCGGTTTAAAGCAGATTCGTAGGCCCTAGCCTTGGCCTACGTCTATCATGTCATGTGGTAATTATTACAAGACAATTCAACATGCACCACAGCACCAGCCTATCTACTTCAGGCTATATGACCACATTTGCACCTGTGTTAAGAGCGAGGAGGACTAAACGCCCTCAGATCAAGACAATTCTCTCTAAGGTCTTCTTGTCCAAGGACAAATGCTCCTATCTTTTACATGTTAATTTTCATAAATTTTACTTGTCCCCATCAATTTTTACTTGTCCCGAAAAATAGAACATGCAAATTGGTGAGCCCTAGTCCTCCATAAAATATTGAGCTCTTCACATCGCCATTGTATCGAGGAGTTTTTAACATAATTTATGGGGTACTTGCATGTATATTTTTTTCTCAGCATACTCAACACAGGTTTACTGAATTTACTTCAAATAGACATGTGCCTGTCGAATGTTATAAATGAAATTATAATTAGAGAACTGAGTCCCCAGTGCGTTTGAATGGACATCTATTATGATTGATCATCTCGGATTGAAATTTTATACTTTAATGTTGAACATATGAATGTTAATTACAAATTATATGATAAAATTATACCCTGCTTACATGTACATTTCAATAGGTCATAGGTTTTTCTTAAATAGACGTGATCGTAGAATTACAAATTTGACGCTATAAGATGTATTTTCACAACACTCCCGGTATAGACATCTTTTCATTATTTACATTCAAAGAGAGAGAGACCACGTGAAATGTGTTTTTCTTGCTAAAGATATCAAAATTATGTGCATATTTGCTAATATTTCACATTGTCTCTTTGTCTCTTTTGGTTGTTTAAGCAAATCTAAATGTCGTTTACACACACACACACACACACACACACACACACAGACACACACACACACACACACACATATATATATATATATATATATATATATATATATATATATATATATATATATATATATATATATATATAATCTCCAATTTATCCTCGGGAGGCGAAACAAAAATCAAGACATAACAAATACGTTTAACATTTTTTACAAGGGGGTCTGATACCTATAATATACACAACCGAGAATATGGGGAATCAAACTAAGTTAGTTTACATTGGACAGAGTTTTTTAGGTACTGAATTTGAAATACCATTCGTAACTGCCAACTTTGTTAAGAAGGGACTAAATGAGCTGGAAATAAGTAAATCTACGGGGAGCGATGGAGTCGGACCTAGAATACATAAGCTGTCAGCAGCCTAAATATTGCCACCCCTCGCGTGGATATTCAATGCAGGTATTAAGTTGAATATCTTTCCAGACATTTTGATATAGGCAGTAGGTAACATCAATTCACAAAGCTAGAAACCAAACTTACCAAAATAATCCAAGGCCTATTTCCATTCTGTGGGTTTGATGGATGCCTCCTGCAGCTTTTTTCGACAAAACCACATATAGATGGACGTGGGCCGGCTAACATGTGCTCTTGCAGATCATTATGCAATTAAAAAAATGGTAAAAATTCATGAAATGATTTTTTTCCACATACTGAACGAACTTGGTTGCTATCGAGTTAAGCTACGATGTACATTGCTGCTATGTTTGGAGAAACTCGAGCTGATGGTTTAGGAAAAATCGTCGAAAATTACAAGAGGACCATGACTATTTTGTCCTCAGCTGACATTGGATGTATAGACTAAAGTGGTCCTGTGATCTTCGGAATTAGATCACCTTTGTCAAAGGCAATCATCATGTGCAAATATTTAAGTACTGGCTCAGTAGCTGTCAGGTGACCACTGGATATAATGGCTCAATAGTTCTCTACTCAAAATACTACATTTACTGAAGTAGTCATGTGACATTGGGAATTAGTAGTAGTAGTAGTAGTAGTAGTAGTAGTAGTAGTAGTAGTAGTAGTAGTAGTAGTAGTAGTAGTAGTAGTAGTAGTAGTAGTAGAGTGGTGATAGTATAATATAATGTTTAGATCAGCTGTTCTCGTGGCTTTCCTGTGTCTTCTTGGGTGTGTACATAGCATGTAAGCATGCATTGTATGTAAGAATGGTAACTATTATTGCCTCCAATGCTGTCCAAACATCATAGTTCAGTGTTGAAATTATTCCCAGTCATTTCTATATCCTCAAACTGTTTGTGAGGTGAAATCAAGCATTATGTTTTTAAAATCATTTTGGTAACAAAGAAACGGACTACCGCTGAATAACTCCTCTTCATTGGCTTTTTTATTCGTTAATGTTCAATCAACCGCGCTGACATGAAGCCACATGGACATGTTACAAAATTAACTCCAG
The DNA here is from genome assembly GCA_964020975.1 of Hermodice carunculata. Lineage (NCBI taxonomy): Eukaryota > Metazoa > Annelida > Polychaeta > Eunicida > Amphinomidae > Hermodice > Hermodice carunculata. The sequence continues at coordinate 25,411,833 of OZ026622.1, read as the reverse complement.
CCCATTACACTGCCGCCATCCGCATGATGTGTTCCTTATAAAGAGCCCTTTTCAGCAAGCATCTTAAAACACACGCTGGGTTCCATCATGTTTTGATCCAGACGGGACTGACACTCACCTGTCGACAAGATAGGATTCCTGGACCGGAATGATTCCAAGATGTCAACAGCTGAAGTGGGTTTAGTTACCAGATCCTTATAATGATTTAACATGCCTGACTATACGCATTGATATCTTCAATGGCCACATTTTCTCCCTACCTTAAGGTAATGTACGGGATTTAGATCGCTTTTTGTTTTACAGTAGAAACCCGTGGTGCAATGCGATTGTGCTTCTCTCTTTGAGCCTGGTTGCATTCCATAAGGGAAGAGGAAATGTGGCAAAATTGCATTGGACATATGCAAATTTGCAGTTAAACATAAAGCCCAGTATATGCAAACATTTATAGCACAAATTTAAGTTTTCTAGACCACATCCATGTTATCATTACCAAAAATCCACTGACCAAGGTCCAAAATAAATTTAAAAAAACAATAAAATAAAATAAAAAACAAAAATAAAAAAAAAACAAACAAACAAACAAACAAACTTGCCAGTTCATGCGACCACATATTGACATAATGAAAACATTATAATCACATATCACGATCAAAAATAATTTTAGACGACGTACGATAGACTTTTACCAATCTAAGGGATAGACAGTCAAGGGGTATTTTCTTGATAACGATTGCCCTTTTAAATTGTATCATTGGGTATGAATCGTGATGCATCTTTAGCTTATTTTCCGTGATATATGAATCAGCCACATTATTCCCCGTGAGTTGTGATGGTATGGTTATAAAATGTATTTTGCGTGTAATGTGAAAGGGACAAATAATTTTGTGTAAAGTGAGACTAGACACTGCCCCCCCCCCCCCCGCCTCCCTCAAAAAAAAAAAAAATAAAAAAATCAAGGGATAACCAAGGCTCGGTATGGGGAAAACTATGGGAAGATGTTCGGAGCCTTGCATGTTACAACAGACTTGATCAATGCTTACGCGCTTTGCCCAGTGTACAATATTTCCCCTTCGCTAGCGATATCATTTCGCTGTACTGATCGTTGTCGACTGGTTTGTAAGGAAGAGGTTCACAAAAAGTTCTACCTTCAAAGGAAGGATCACACGCGGGAAAAGGCTGCCTGTACTCCGATTGCAACTTCTGGTCTATATTTTTGACACGAATCTGAAACGCCCTCATGCGTATGATTATCCCCTATATTCACGCCAGACACTTGGAAAACAATGTACATCCATGGGGATAAATTGGTTGCAGTCGGATGAGCATATCGAGTAAAAACGACAAAGAGGGAAATTAACATGACCAAGGGTTTTTCAAACGCGTGTGAGGCACTGTGTGTTCCTGTGGTCTAAAAATTATTGAACCTATACTTTTAACATTCTTAGAATTTAGAGCTAAGGAAATTAGGATGTGTGAATTTATGATCCATGTCTGTTCCGATCATCAGTCCTTGTAGAAACTAATTATTGTACACAGAACTCTTATGAGTCAAATTAACGAACACTTCCATGGTACAATCAATGGCGAGGCAGGCGTGTAAATTGAAAATTTCATTACGCGTCCACAGTTATGACCGACACAAATCGGATTAAGAGGCTCAGGCGGGTTGATTGCCCCGTGTACAACCACATGCCTATAATCAAGTTGAAACATTAGCACTCTTATTGGTGGTCATTCGACAAGTTTTAGTTTGCGATGTAGACCAAACGTCAAGCTCGGAGTTTGTCCAAATTCTAAAACTTTTTAGTGATATGAACGCTGTTTAATTCCTATGTACAGCTCATCATGTATAATGAGGTGTGATTTTTATGAGGTGTGGTTGACTTACTATACTACTGGACCCAAAAAAATGCTTCCCACTAGTTTAACATTATGCACGTGTTATGAAGAGGTGTGCGGGGAGTTTGCTTACTTTATTATACCACTGTTTTCACGACCCTTTTGGGAGGAAACGGTGGTCCTTAAAATGATCTCTCTGCTTGTTGTTGTTGTTGTTGTTGTTGTTGTTGTTGTTGTTGTTGTTGTTGCTGTTGTTGTTGTTGTTGTTGGGAGCCTGCATGCATCAATAGCGGGTGTGACCACCACGCTTTTGTAGGCAAGCTTTTTATGTGCCGTGGCTTGCTGCTTGTCAGTTTGCTGATCTCAACCTGGGGAATTTGATTCCACTGGTGAGCCTCTGTGCCAGTGGGTCTGCAGTTTCTTCATTCTCATCCCTCATTGGACGGCCAAGCACATCCCACAAATGCTCGATGGGGGACAGGTCAAGAGAACAGGCTCTCCATGGCAACAATGGGTTATTGTGTTGCTGTAGACACTGCATGCTGACTCAGCCACTGTTTGGTCGTGATTTTTCCTCCTGAAACAGTAGCTTGGGTATTGTTGGATCCATTGTTCACATACTGGAGCAAGTAACGGTCATCCGTCCCATTTGACAGTCTTGGTCGCCCACACCCAGCCTTTCTCTTGCATCCTCTGGTTTCTTGGAAACAGTCCCACCGCCTGTTTGCCGATGGCCTGGAGCACCCCATCATCCTAGCAACCTCCCGCTGGAAACGCCAGTCTCTAACATCCCAATGATTCTGCCCCAGTCAAATTCGGACAGGAGTTAGTGACCAGTACGGGTGGCATTGTGGATTCAAACTGATCTCAGTAACGCCATGGCCCCCTTATAAACGAATAGCTGACACACTTTTCGCACCTCTCTGGCTGTGGTCTTGTTTTCAAGACGTGTGTGTGTGTGTGTGTGTGTGTGACTGCTCAGGCATACGATAAGCTGTCCTGTTAATGGTACCATGGGGCAATAAAACTAGATGGAGGAACAAGCAGAGAGCATCATATCATACAATAATTGTGTTTCGCCGCCACCGTCCAATACATAGACCCCGCGTCAAACACACAAGACCTATCTCGGAGTTTGCACCTGCTATATCACACAATGTACATTGCCGCTGTAAATGTTTTCTCCCGTCGGTGATTGCAGAAAGCGTATTTTGCACTTTCCTTAAGGCTCTGCACTTCCATTCAAGCATCATGATGGCGAAACACAAGGTGGGCGACGATTTTGTCGAGTTGGTTTGTTCTTGTATGTCTAGCTTCTTTCCTCCATGATGCCACATAAAAGTCCATGCGACACACATATTTTGCGTGTAAAGGCACATTCAGAGCTGTCCATGTTAAATTAATGGGGGTGGCACATTTTTTCCCAGCAGTATATACAGCTGTATATTTCCCGCACCCTTAATTTCTTAAATCACGAAATTGCAGTTGCAAACGACGTTCGTTAAAAGTTGAGTAAATATCATTGACCAACGTTGCGTCATCATTATTGCCGAAACGTAATCCAAGGTCAGTTGCCTGGAGTATCCATTTGAGGGGCTGTTATATTAATTTGTTTTCCTTGTCCCTCCTTTTGTTATTGCAATACACTATAAACGTGAGCAGCAACTATCATAATGTGCATAGCGCTACAGAGAAAAAATAATTAAAACTCAATGTACCATACAAACTTAAGATAATATTTTACAAATGTGGAGCAGTTTGTGATTATCCACAGTAAAACTGAAAAAAATGGACATTATTAGTTACGATCGATCTTTGACAGGATAGTTTAAAGTTTTCCGTGCAAGGGATAATAATTATGAATGTCTAAAATGTAACACATCAGAATTGGTCAGTTCTTGTGACTGTGGCACAAAATTACGAAATACCTCCATGTCCTTTTCCCGCCAATACTATCCAAAATAGCCCAGATTTAAATTATCATCTACTCTAATGTTTTACTTGAGAATCACATATTTAGATTATATTCTGAATGAGAAAGGTAAATCAGACATACTGCAGTGCATGTTAGATGCCTCAGAACAACGAGTATGGCAAGCCAAGAGGGCCATAACACATTGGTCTTACGCGTTGCCGAGCCTCCACTACGCGTAGTCGAGCCAACCAATCAGATTTCAGTCTCCACTACGCGTTGCCGAGAATATGTTTTCCACTACGCGTAGTCGAGCTTCGGCTACGCGTAGTGGAGCAACTTATGGCACCTTTTGGCTGAAGAAAAGCAAACCAATCATTTACGTCCTGACAATCATTACTGATATTAAAACAGTCAATCAAATTAGAGTCTCTACAACGCATAGCGGAAACATGAAATTCTCTACAATGCGTAGTCGAGACTTGAAATTCTCCACAACGCGTCGTCGAGGCAGCCAATTAAATTACGGCCTCTACGACGCATAGCCGAATGGTTGTAACCCACATTTTAAAACGGAGGTTGAACGGGTATCAAATTTTACTTTTCAAGACAGCACAGCACCAGCCTGTTGTCGTTCATTCCGCCTTTGTATTGTTCGGCGCTGAGTCGCCATGATGGTATATTTGCCAGCCTGGCGCCATCGGAACTAACTTCTAAGTTCTACTGGTTCTTATTGCTATGCATTGCCGAGAGTCAATTTTCATTGGGTATCTCGGCTACGCGTAGTAGAGAACCAATTTTTATTGGGTCCTACGCAATGCGTAGTGGAGATCCAAATTTAATTGGCTCCCTCGGCTACGCGTCGTTGAGACCCGTAATTTCTCAACGCGAAGCCGAACAGGTCTGATACAGTTTACAAGAGCATCAGTGATTGGAAAGTTTGGCTACACGCTTTGGGAGGCATAGTTTCTCCACTACGCGTCGCCGAGGCTCGGCGACGCGTTCTAGAAGAACATTTTCTCGGCTACGCGTAATGGGGGCTGTAATCTTATTGGTTAGCTCGACTACGCGTTGCCGAGCCTCTACTACGTGGAGTGGAAACTGTAATCTTATTTGTTGGCTCGACTACGCGTTGCCGAGCCTCGACTACGCGTAGTAGAGACTGCAATCTGATTGGTTTACTCGACTACGCGTTGCAGAACCTCGACTACGTGTAGTGGAGGTTCGGCTACGCGTAAGACTATGCGTTATGGCCCTGTTGGCTTGCCATACGGGTCGGGGGCATTCGCGTCAAGGAAATACATATTTGAAACGATTCATACCAACTAAGACAGTGTTTATACCTACATCTGGGAGAGGCTGCAGACAACATTATATATTTGATTTGTCCGCACACTTACGTGCTAGATTTTTGTGTGCAGAAGAATATATATATATATATATATATATATATATATATTTATATATATATATATATATATATATATATATATATATATATATATATATATATATATATATATATATATAAATATATATATATATATATATATTTATATATATATATATATATATATATATATATATATATATATATATATATATATATATATATATGATTGGTACACCCTGGAACATGTCAGCGACATTTAGATTTGGTTAAACAACCAAAAAGAGACAATGTGAACAATTAGCAAATATGCACATAATTTTAATATCTTTAGCAAGAAAAACACATTTCACGTGGTCTCTCTCTTTGAATGTAAATAATGAAAAGATGTCTATACCGGGAGTGTTGTGAAAATACATCTTATAGCGTCAAATTTGTAATTCTACGAGCACGTCTATTTTAGAAAAACCTATGACCTATTGAAATGTACATGTAAGCAGGGTATAATTTTATAATATTATTTGTAATTAACATTCATATGTTCAACATTAAAGAATAAAATTTCAATCCGACATGATCAATCATAATGGATGTCCGTTCAAGCGAACTGGGGACTCCGTTCTCTAATTATAATTTCATTTATAACATTCGACAGGCACATGTCTATGAGAAGTAAATTCAGTAAAGTTGTGTTGAGTATGCTGAAAAAAAATATACATGCACGTACCCCATAAATTATGTTAAAAACTCCTCGATACAATGGCGATGTGAAGAGCGCAATATCTTATGGAGGACCGGGGCTCACCAATTTGAATGTCCTATATTCCGGGACAAGTAAAACTTGATGGGGACAACTAAAATTTGTGGAAATTAATATGTAAAAGATAGGAGCAATTGTCCTTGGACAAGTAGACCTTGGAGAGAATTGTCTTGCCCTGAGGACATTTAGTCCTTCTTGCTTTTAACACAGGTGCAAATGTGGTCATATGGCCTGAAGTAGATAGGATGGTGCTGTGATGCATGTTGAATTGTCCTGTAATAATTACCGCATGACATGATAGACGTAACCCAAGGCTAGGGCCTACAAATCTGCTTTAAACCAAATCCTTCCACAAGCAAACCCGGAATATGTTCGCATAAATCTTTGAAAGAAAAAACTTCATCGACTGCAACAAATATCTCAATCAAATAGGCATAAATATCAAATACCCTTTGTACTCCACACACACACACACAAACAGACTCTCCTTGCATCAGGTACGATGACGCGCCAATTTTACTTCTGCAAACTTAATTGCTTGGAGAAGGCTGATTGACTATATGATGGCACCTGAACCGAACACTATTATATATTAACTGGTGACACCAGCGAAATGTGACACAGAGTCGTTTTCTCTAAATTATCCGCACTTGCAGGACCTATGGCTTGCAGTGAGTGGTGTTTGACACCGAAAGAAGGATCGGTGGCCATCATATCCATAACGGCATACATAGTAAGAACTGCTGCACGTCGATTCTTGCAGGGAGCTTTGACAGGTGTGTTGAAAGAGGGAACTGAATCGTTTACGTAACTGCAGATTCCGCATGAAGCTGGGCGGAGGGGGGGGGGGGCATAAAACGTTAAATCCCATGCTCCGCCGATTTTACTCTAACGAGATCAGCAAGTACTTAGCGCCGTTTACACGAATAGGAAAGGTCAGAATTAGCTCTGACGTGTGTATTCGCCCAAATACACAACCGAATACTAAAAAATTTGGAGGGCTTGAGACGTGTACTCACATTGGTTTGCATGTTAAAGCAACCTTCAAGAAACTGGTCACATTACTAGCTGTAGTTATATGATTTTTGTTAGGTATTTAGTTACGCGTCTGGATTTACTGTGCGAAACATGGTGTCTCTATGTGCAGTTGTTTTAAAGTTATGAAGTTGCACATAACAAGGTAAAGTAATGAAAATACGCAACCCTAGCTCTGCAGTGACTGCAGTGCTCTCCTTTCAGCAGGGCTAAAACCTTCTGTTCTTGCCCTTGCCTATTCGTGGGCCTCACAACTGCGCGGGAATCATAGTCCTGGAAAAGTAGCCGTTTGATTTTGATCTCTAACGGTCATAAATGTTTACCCTTCGATAAATAGTGCCAACTAAGAAATGAAAGCTTGTGCAATTAATGCTGCATGCACGTGATGTAGGTGGTCAACCAAAGTGGGAAAGCTGAGCGCATACATTTTTATGGGAACAATTGTGGTCAGTTACAACACTAAATATACTATTCCTACTAAGAGAAACAAACCGCTACTATTGGTGAAGCGCCTGGGCACAATGTAGAATGTGAGTGTGGATACGGTGTTTGGTGAGACATCGATTGCTTTAACCCCTATTCTGGGAAAGTGAGGTGGCCCTGAACACGACCTTTGGTTTTTACTTATGAAGGTGTGCCTTGGTGGTTTCAGTAATGATTGTGCACTCCGAGTTTCTGCAGGCAGACTTCTAATGGCAAAACTACTTCATGCTGTCAAAGTCCGGTTTTTAACATTCTAATGATCCTCTCCCTTTCAAAGTGGAGTTTGCTTCCAGTGGGCAGCACCTCGGGGCATGTAGGCTTCAGAGTACATCAACATGTAGCAAGTGAACTCATTTTAAGGCCCCCGTAAACCTTGTCGCAAGGCTCAACCATCACCGAACACTAAAGTTCAACCGACTCCAAGATAATCTTTCGTACAGTAACTGCACTCAATCAGGCATAAACTGGCGTATGTCAACTACATTGTATAAAGTTAGAGTGGTGCATCCGATTCCATATAAAACAACGTTTTTGTCATATTCAATGTTAAACCAAAGGAAGAGTTCTCTCTTTTTAACATCAGTATAGTTAGGTTAAACATAAAAAACTAGTAGACTCTGAATAAGGGCTCTGACCCATCCAAAACATGCCTGTCTTCGATTATTTACGCGCTATGAGTGAATATATAGTTAAGGTTATCTGAGCTCTACTTCAAATTTTCAATTTTACTGATATGAAACATCACTGTAGTAGTAAAATTAATGGTGTGTTTTTCTTTTCTGTTTGTGTTTTTCTTGTTTTTTTTTGTTTTGTTTTTTTTTGTTTTGTTTTTTGTTTTTTGTTTTGTTTTGTTTGTTTTTTGTTTTTTTCTTTGTTTTTTTTTTTGCTGTTGTCCCACTTTCTTGTGTTTTATGACTGAAATAATCGCAAATAGACTTTTTTCACATAGGAAATTTCCATTAATCTTCCAGCCACAAGAAAGGAAAGTTGCAAGTTCAGGAATGAGCCAAAAATGTACCGGTACATATTTTTTATATGACCAGTATCTGAATCAAACCCAGAGAATCTGGGTCCAAAAAGACGGTTCACAGGGCTGCAATTCGTGTATATTTGAGCTACAAAATAACCGAGGTCAACAAAACGGAGGGTCATTTGTTTTTGTTGTGTCTAATCTCAATTCTGGGAACTGAGGCGACATCTTTCTTTGGTGAACTTTGGGCGCACTGTCAATCAATCAGTCAATCAACCAATCAATCAACCAATCGATCAATCAATCTTTATTCTTCACAAAACAAATACAAAATAACTTACATAATATAAAAGGAAAAGGCTTATAAAAGACAGGCCTTGTCTTTCTACCTAACAAAATGGAAAATATAGACTGCAAATCAGATATTGATATTATCTCTCAGGAAAAACATACATTAATTTATAAAATGACACATAGTATATATATATTTATATATATATATATATATATATATATATATATATATATATATATATATATATATATATATATATATATATGTATATGTGTGTATATGTATATGTATATATATATATATATATATATATATATATATATATATATATATATATCTGTGTCTATTAACCAGTTTTTAACTGCCTTTTTAAAGTTGTGGAAAGATGGAGAATTGACGATTGTGGAGGGTAACATATTAAACACTTTTGGGCCAACACTTATAATGATTTGACGCTTCAAATTATCATTATGTACTGGGACGATCAGGCTGGAATTAGTCCTTTTATTGTATCGTACCGAAATTTATTGTAGCATTATTAAATAAATCATTATATACCAATATACAATATACAAATATTAAGAAGAAAGTTTTGGTATACGTAGAATTTTGGTTATGTTGAAAGATTTCACGTTTGGGCTTCGTAGTGTGAGAAGGGCATTGATGCTTTACTTAGTATTGTTTTTTTCCTAAATGCGAATTGAAATATACATATATAAAAAAAAGTGTCCACTATCCAGAAAATGCAAAAGTCTGGTGGCCATGATTCTTTCAAGTAGCTTGGATGCGACCGGTAATACAGAAACCGGTCCCAATGACGTCGGGTCGCCCCCTTTGAATATTGCCACAATCATAGCACAATCATTTCAAGATATAACCAGAATCAATGAATAGTGGGGTTTTACGTATTCTGAACACACATTTCCGCAAAATTTTTGTGAAATTGTGTATGCTTACACAACAACTATTCGGAAATCAGATCCTTATAAAAAAAATGAATCAAATGTTTTGCAGCATTCCTTTCAAACACAAAAGTATTGATTCACTGAACTTTCAGTCCCTTTTCAAGTTGAAATTTCTTCGTAACATGATTCCCAAGGACTGCAAAATAAAAGACCCCCCGCCATTTTTCCCTATAAATATGGCAATAGTATTTGACAAAGTAACTTAAATCACAAGAAATTTCTGCTTTGAATTACTCTTGAGGATATCGCAGGGAACCGAAATTGTGACTATATTTATAACAGTAAATATTGTCATTTTGTTGATACATACCACAAACATGTATTTACAGGTAATTTGGATAATATACAAAATCCAGTTTTCAAAAGAATTTTTGAAAAGGTACAAAATTTTGAATATGTCCTAAGTTGAACATTGACAGTATTTTCCCAGGACACATGTTATACGTTTGATTCCAACTGTATGAAATGGGCATTGAAAAGAAAAAAAATGGAATTTTGAAATTTGAAGGATGGTTTCAAGCTTGACAGGAGGCTTTAGAAATAAAATTCATAGTTACAAATGTCACATTACGAATTTGAATACTGTAAATTTACAACACCCTTAAGTATCAAAACCAGTCAAAGAACTACAGAAAAGATTTGTAATCACTTACACTGATAAAGTAGGTAACAACTTTGGGATCATCTACCAAATATATTATCTAGATGTTTTGAATAACGAACTTGGAATAAACAATATTTCAAACATAAATGGGAATGACGTATATATTATTAAAGTACACAAAATATACATTGATAGTGTGACAGACACACATAAAGATGAGATGAAAAGACATTATAATATCAAAATTTCTGACGAGGACTCCTCCATTTCATTTTTGTTCTGGATACCCAAATAACATTAATACCCTTTTTAATCTAGATTGAATGGCTGGTGCTTCAAAAAGTACAACAAAACAATTATCAAAGGAGGTAAAATTGTTTTTGACAACAATTGGAAATCCTTTCCGTAAATACTGTAATGCAATGTCTAGAACCAGTAAAATAAACTGCTTTTGGAGTATTAGTAATTCTTCCGAGTTTGTATCGAAAATCGATGATTTAAAAGCAACAAATTTCATTGGTTTTTTTATTTTTTTTTATATTGTACTCAAATCTACCTATATATGAATTCAAAAGTTCTTTTTGCGGAATTAATAAGCAAAATATTGAAAATAATAGTAAACCATTTATATAATTATTAGTTCATATGAAATGAAAGCATATTGGTTACTCTATATATATTCAAAAAGTAAAGGTAAATCTTACACTATTGAATCATTGATAGATGGTATCAAATTTCATTTGGAGAACTTTTGTTCGATGCGGACTATTGTATTTTCAACAAATGAAAGGCATTCCTATGGGTAGCAACTGCTCCCCATTACTTTCAGACAGATATTTGACTTAGCATTAATTTAAGTATATGGGTAAATTGATGAAAAATGACTTTCAAATGGCTACAAAGTTAACATACAGTGCAAGAAGTATTGATGACATTGCTTGTGTAAATGTACAAAATTTCAGTGAAATTCCTAGAGAAATTTACCCAAAAGAAATCATATTGCATGGTAACAAATGAGATGGTTTCAGAGATGTGTTTTGGGACTTGTACATTCGCGTTGCTAATGACAGGTTTTGTATTGAAGTCACAAAATAAATGAATTTACCTTTGACGTTGTTAACTCTCCTTTCCCAGACAGTGATTTTTTCGAAACTGTTGGATATAAAACATTTTTGTCACAAATTTTGAGATTTGGTCGTACTTGTTCTAAATGTCAGGACTTTGCATATAAAATCAAATTTATTTACAATATACTTGAGTCAGGAGCATTCAAAGATGTACTTTGATCAAACATTTCTACAAATTTTGCTGCTAATATCCAGAAATGGTCAGACAGATTGGCTTCCCTGTCCGTTTTGCTACTTTATTTGATTTTTTGGCATCATTCTGTTTTAACATTCATCGTTCAGACATTTTGGGCTAACTTGTTCTGTGTTAAGTTAAAGCCACAGGGACTACTGGTAGCAAACAGGGGCCGACGAGGGTTACAAGCTTGCCTAATTGTACTTGATATCTGGTTAAGAATAGTTAAGTTTTGATGCATTCTCTTGACTTAAATACTAATGACTTTCATTCTGACTCGACCTACATATTTTGCTGTTAATATCCAAAGATTATTAGAAAGATTGGCTCCAATAATTTTACAGATTTAAGACTTGCCTGTTTTGCTACTCAATTTTATCTTTTGGCATCATTCTGTTTTAATGTTGACTCTCAGACATTTAAGGCTTACATATTATCTGCCAGGTTAAACCCCCAGGGGCTATCGGTAGCAAGCAGCGGCCGACGACAGTTACAAGTTTCCTTAATTGTACTAAGAATCGGGCGGAGAAAAATTATGTTTTGATGACATGTTTTTGACTTAAATGCAAATGACTTTCATTCTTTTCTGAGATGCGTAAGTACAAATTTACTCAATATCAGAAAATTTCTCAAATTTGACAGCATTTACTCAAATGTCACACATCTGATTCATTACGTTGAGGCATTGACTCAGGGTTGTCAGTGAAAATTAGATTTTTTGTTTGGGGACTTTCAAAGTAAGGCGAATGTGCCATCATGGGGTCTGTTTTCATTTCCGGTGCAAGATGGCCATTATTGCGGTACTTTTTCGGATTTCGCTCAGCTTGTTCAGATGGTTTAGCTGCAGCTGTTTATTCTGGAATCACTGGGACTGAAAATAATGCCCCAGTTTTTTCTACTTCAGTTGTACATAGGTGGTTTAACTAAGATAAATCATCCAAAGGGTATATACTGGTTCAGGTGTTAGTCAAATTGTTCTTATCTGAACTTGTACCATAGAAATTTAGTAATTATGTTTGGTTTGACAGTTATTCTTTCATATCGAAGGTCTGCATTTATAAGCAAAACTTCAAGTATTCAGCTAATTCATCATTTGCCACTTTCATATTTATTCAGTATTATGTGGGTTGTCTTTGTGGAATTTTTAGCTTAGGCAAAGAGCCGCTACTCAGAGAGACATGTATTGGTATAGGCTCCGAAACATGTTGCGAGTAGTTACCCGCTAAAGATCCTTTAATTCATTTGGGCTAATACAGCCTGTCAAAATTCGACAGAGGAACGTATGCAATATGGACAATAGTACTCCCATATGTACATAGGTAAAAAAGTGACAGGTTAGCTAATGGAGAGTAAAGTGTTTGGACTGCAGAATAGGGTAATGACTAATAGGAAGTGGTTCTGGACCAAAAAAAAAAAAATAAATACAAATATGTGTGCTAAGTGGCTGCTGATATATCCAGAGTCATCTCTTAGAAGCATTGGATGAATCATGTCATGGCCGTATGATTTGTTCATGTTTATTTTAGATGAAAGTGACCGCACTTCTTCATCACTAACGGGTTGCATAAAGATTGTATATCAGACACGGGGCCCAAGATAATCTTCTACAGGTTTTTTTTTTCCATTTAATTTTATTTCTTGTGATATAAATTGACCAACATTCACAAAGAAATTATAAAATGCTGCGAAAATATCTCTTGGATTAGTTACATTTGTATTGTTTTCTTGATTAATAGTATTTACCATATTATTAACCGATGATCTTTGCTTATTCAAACATTTAAAAATTGTTGTCCAAGTTTTCTTACAATATTTGGTGGTTTCTATAAATTTCGTCTCAAAGTATTCTTTTAAGCTTCATCAAGTAGTTTATTGACAGTATTTCTATAACGATTATACTGAGCCTTAAGAAAAGTATTAAATGGCTATTCTCGAGATTTCATGTATAATTTATGTTTGTATTTAATGACCGGATAATTCCTTGGGCTAACCCAGGGCTTTTTAATTTTATGTGCCTTACTTGTGTTTGTGTATAACATCAACATTTACTGAATTGTGCACAAAATAAATCATAAGCATCGTTCGCGACTGTTGATTGATACACTGGATCCCAATCTACTTCTGTTAATTATGCATGTCGTAATTTTTTTTTATTTGAGGTTGTACTTCTCTCGACTCTCCGTGAAATTATATTTGACAAGTAAATCTTGAAAGATAGCGAAAGTAGTAAGATGATCGCTGATGTCGCAATCAATTTAACCCGACTGGATGAAAATATCACTAATATTCGTTAAAATGTGATCAATAATTGTGCTTGTGTTTTTCGTTATTCTCGTAGTGCTTTTCCAGGATTTATAACCATGCGCCATATAATTAGTAAGATATGTATCACTTCTGCCAGTTGCAAGGTCTATGTTAATATCTCCTGCGAAGATAACTTTGCGTCCGCTTCCATTGACAGTCTCTAGTAGATTGTTAAGACTATCATTAATAATAATAATTTATTGGAAAAGTACCCCTTTACACCGTGGGCACCACCAGGGCGGAGTAAATCCGTGGTGCGTCCAGATAAAACTTACATCGATGAAATGGACAAGACTTACACTCATTGTCACCGTAATATGCCCACAAGGGCTCACAACATGGACTAAAAGTACAAATGTTCGAAAAGAAGTACCGTTGCAAAGCACTAAAACATAAAAGTTGCAGGGCTCCCCCGACGGACTGGGCCCACCCGAGAGACTAGTACTTGGGAAACAATGATCCCTCGAGTCAACCCCCCCCCCCCCCGCCTTATGGGAGACGCAGCAATCTTGTGTCCAGTCACATATAAAGTACATTATATTATATTACCAGTACATTGCCCTAAGGACACTGCTTCATTAATTTAATAAGAGGGGAGGAGAGGTTAGAATAGCCTATGGTACGGCGTCATTGCTTTAGCAGTGTGCCTCGGTAGGACCAAGGGCTTTTCAGAAAATTCTTACATACTTTGTCAAACTTAAACATACTTATATTTTGTCCGAAAGGTCTGCAAATGGTTCTCACTTTGATTTTCTTCTTAAAATTCGGACTTTGCAATTCCAGAAAGATAGACTCTGCTTCTTCAATAGATAAATCATTTCTACATATATATGAGCAGTGTTTATGCACGTCCACAGCCAATCTTTCACCGTGTCCTTATCTTATATATGTTTCAAGATTATAGTTTCGAATTTGCAAATTTTCGCATTGAATGTTGTCAACAATCCGCGCTTCCATAACTGCTATAATCTAATGTAAAATTAAGTAAGGATAGTAAACATGATAAATGCTTCAAGTTATCAAAGTAATCTATGTATTCAGACTTTGTATATTTAAATTCAATACTGCAAATTGTTAAGCGTTGTTTCTTTGATCTGCCACTGAAGACTTAAATAATTCTATATCAGCATACGATATACAGATTATGAACTTGGCTCCTCCTCCTCCTCCTCCTCCTCCTCCTCCTCCTCCTCCTCCTCCTCCTCCTCCTCCTCCTCCTCCTCCTCCTCCTCCTCATCATCCTCATCATCCTCATCATCATCGTCGTCGTCGTCGTCGGATTCTAAATCCACATGTGCATTAGGTTGAGTCATATATGGTAGGTTTGTGGTCGAATTAGCATCATCTGTCATTGCGAAGAAGGGCATGTCAATTGGTACAGTGCAAATAAAGTTGCATTGTATGTGCCATTAAACCTTCCAAGAGGTGCATTTTTCAAATTAAGTAATAATGTTTATTTAAGATTATTATTATTGATTGTCTCCAACGTATGCCCCAAAAATTGTCTTCTGCTGTCGAAAAATTCTTAAGGGGGGGGGGGAGGATTGAATATAGAAGCATGTGACATTTTCGATTCCTCGCTGGACAAACTAATGGCAAAAATGCATGCTGATGCAATGCCGTTGGGTCCCACAGTGTTACGACCAACTTGGATTTTTCTCTTCTATGGGTGCGACGGGTCCGTAACGAATTGCCTCCAGGGCAGACCCTGGTCCGGATTATCTCTACTACAACGTAGACCAAATCTAGCAGGTAACTTACACTGCGAAAACGATATGCTTCCTCGGATCCATTAAAGCGATAAAGTATGAGAAGCAAAACGATATTTGCATGCATGACGTGCACCAATATTTTCAATCCCGCTGAAGACAATTTATACAAATCAAATACAACCTGATGTCATAATGTTTCTGTTGTGCTTAATGGTTGCATCAGATTACAAATGGTTCCATTAGAAGTGAAATTTTTTATATCCGTACATAATGGTAAAGTTTCAAAAGTAAAAATATGAGACCATCTTGTCGCTATTCTGTTGGATATTATATGACAACCAATACATACATATAAAAATAAAAAGGCGTCTTCCTCCATTTCCGAAGAAAACATGTTGCAGACGATCTTAGAAGATGTGTCAGCATCGAAATGGATCAAAATAGGGAGGCCTTTGACCGAGTCAATTCTAGAATTATTAATTTTCCAACTGGGTCCGCCGGTGTAACTTGAGTAAAAAGCCATTTGTGAGGAATGTAAATCTGGGGTCATCATAATATTTCAGACAGGCAGGTATTTTGGAAGTAGACAGAGGCTATAGGATGGGTGGTGACCTTTCGACCGTCCACCTGTCCGTCTGTTCACAATTTACAATTTTGACCACATCTCCAAAACCGCTTGGCATATTCTTTTCAAACTTGGCTGGGTGTACCTTGGGTGGGTCTCTACCAAATTAACACATATGGGCCTACTTACGCTGTGAGGATTTGAAGACTATTTCTAATTTTTGGGAACTTGGGACCCCCACACCGAAAATTGCACAGCAGGTGGTGCTTTGATTTGTTAAGGAAGTTTTGTACTTTTTCGCAATTACTACCTGCACTTTGCATAGACTTTAAAAATCTACACAGAATTGAAAAATCTAACTACCCTATTTCGAATGAAATCTTTACACAGGGTTAAAAACTATCTTCATATTATTTATTACTCTCTGCATATACTTAAAATCTTTCTGCCCAGAAAAAAAAAACAAACTCATTTCAGGAAATTATTTATGAACACTTGCAGGTTTGGCTCCATATGGCGTCTGTGGAACCTCCTGCGAATCGTAGCGTTTAACCTACTAGCGGATATCCAAAATACATTTTGAAACGGTTCTCTGCTTAGATGAATATAATACGCTGTTGCCACACTGTTCATCTGGTGTCCATATAGGTATGAGTAATCACACGACCCTTGAGCTCAACCAACTTTACAAGGAGTGGGCAGAACTAACAGCAAGCTCATAAATCATTTGTCAGCACAGACTCCAAAAGTACCACAACAACAATCAAAAAGTAAACAATCTTGAAATTATTTTCATAATGGCACAGGACTTCAAACTCGATTCCTCGATGTATAATGCTTGTATCAAGGAATTTACGGCACTCCTGACTTCAGACAGTTTTCAACATATACAGGGAAGTCCTCAAAAGCCTATCCCACCATTTGAAAAACGCCCAGTGAATATTTGTTGATGTCAGCAGGAAGTCCAAGTCGTACATACTGCTTCCTCAGTCTAGTTGACGGATTAGGCAATGCAGAGGCATTTGATGCACTGGGGGCTTGATAGTTAACACTTGGGCCTATCCCTTGTCTTGGTATAACCTTGCTTGCTCAGAATTAAGTTTACCTGGATCTGCTGGGTTAATCCGATCGGAGTTAGTGATGACCATGTTCACTAGATAAGATTGTGGGTTGGGAGCCAGCACCTGAGTCTAATTATGTGCGCAGCATTTTTCGGACTGTGTCTTGTGGCCTAGTCAGATAACAGCACCTTGCGGGGAGACTAGTTTAACCACAACATGAGAACCATCTGCTGAAAATTAATTTATGACCTTTATCGCTGGGTACTTTGTTTACCTGAACATAGTCACCCAAACCTCAAGATAAATGTTCAACAGATGTATGCATCCTGTGTTCCATTTTACTGTGAGCCTTGACGGTACACTTGCTGTGAACTCTGCCCCACAATGACGTGTATTACACATGGTGATATTTGATTTTTATCACGTTTATTCAATACTTGATGTTTAATTTCATTCTACTTTATTGTAAATATGCCTAGCATGATACCCACCCAAACAGTTTGGACATTACATTTTCCAAATAAAATAAAGAAACAATTAATTGCCTGCAAATTTGTTAACAATTCCACGTAAGGTAAGGTCTGCCGCCAATTTCGCTTGTCTTAGTAGCTTTCCACAAATACAAATCTAACCATCTGTAATTTATGAATCTGTACAAACTTTGCCACAGCTGGGTTGATTGCCTTTGGGCCACTACTTTGATAGAAGTAAGCAGCTTTGTCGGGGGAGGGGGAAGTGCAAACAACAATTTAGCACCCGACCCTGGGCTGGAGTTGTGTGATAAATGTTAAAATCAGCAATGATACACCACGAGAAGACTCCATTTAGCACGAGCCTCTACAACTTTACATCTCTATTAATTTTAGACTCTCTGTGCGGTACTGTGACGAAAGCGTGAGTGTCTTTTGCAAGTGTCTCAGAAGAGAATGGTGCAGAAGTGGAATATACGGGAAGTTGGACCGCTGGCCTAACACAACATACCATGGCGACAATACTAGACACCTGTGCTCAGTGACAATAGAATGGCTGACTAATTTCCTCCCAATTTGACCTCTGAACTAACACATATGCTGTCAAGCACTTAGCTAGAGCAAGGTGAGACCACACAGGCAGGAGTAAATTGTCAAGGAACCTATAATAACTCACAAATGTTTTTTGCATTTGCATAACTGGTGATATGAAAGCTGAGTCTTGATTTCCAAGCACTGTTTCACACGTCCCATCCACAGAATCAATAGAAAAATTCAGTATTGGCAATTTAGATGGGAACTATTTTTTAACGTATCAAATGATGTTACGGTACGACTGTATTGTTTGAGGCTTACTGGAATAGACCCATGCAAAATCTGTCTACATGTATCATATTCCAAAAAGGACCACAAAGGACAAGAAGAGGCGGAATGAAATTTGATGTATCTAACATAGTTAAAGGGACCAGAGAGGGCAGGCTGAGATTTGATCTCTCTATCATCCTTTAAAGGTACCACAAGAGGCTAGAAGGGGCACAATGGAATTTTATCTTCCTATCATATTTGAAAGGGAGCAGAAGGGACCAGAGGGGCAGGACAAGACTTGATTTTTGCTTGGATAGATTTGTTACTTTGCAATTCTTGCACTAAAGCTATGAAATCTGTCACATACTTTGTACGTGCTGGGAAAAAGTTCCTTTTGATCCTATTCCATGGTATGATGTGTACCACTGTGACCTCCATTTGGAGAATCATGGTACAGCTGAAATCTTGTACAAATCGTCAGGACTGAATAGGTTGATACTGACTCAAATTTGATGTTCATGATTTGCATACACAAGATGAAATAAACAAATTGCCAATCAAATAGTTATCACCTGATATCAACAATAATTTCGGGTAGTGTCCTGTTACTGAGGGAGGGTAATTGGTCCAGATAATGAATAAGTTCAGACTTAGCGGACTACCCGCTAGCATCCATCTCATTATTTATGCGTAGTGGGCTAGAAATAAGCAGCTTTGTTTCGGGTGCTTCAAGTGGGTAGTCCACTAGCTACCCTTTCCTGTATGAAGATCTAAACTGGGCCTCCAGCAACTCATTTAGGTGGCCCATTATATTAGCCAGATCAGTGGACAGCCTGTTGGCTGCCCATGAGTTGCCCGTTGTGCTTTTGTGTGCGCGTGATTTAATAATGATCAGGGCCAGCATCACACTGATCAGGACTAGTTGAGCCAATACACAAATTATGTGTAGCATCATCATTGTTAACTGGTGGGATAGGTTGCTTGTAGAAACTCTTATCAAAATACATGGGGTACCCTCAGTATAATAATGATAAACAAGTCCTGTGAAAATCATGGCATAATAGATAAAACCTGATTGCTCAAAAAGAAGTTTGCATCGAACAGTCAAGCTTTGGCGTTATGGTGGAGGTAGCATATATTTTACAACTGAAGGCCTTTATACCGCAGGAAATGTACAATAGACAATAATCTGAATAACCGTCAGCACAATAAGGTGCCTACTGAACTGCAGTGTTAACGCATTCAGGCCCAAAAGAGTTATGATTAGGGCCAATGTTACATTCATCTGCTCTGTGTTTGACCAATATAAACCTACATCAGTTCACTGTCATCAGGCCAACGTAGGTGACCTTAATTTGATGCTACATATAGCAGGAAGGGGTTCCATTCTTCTGGACTGCCAGCCGTCCAAATTTTCAAAAACAAGATGAGAGCTCCTAATGCATAAATCATTATCATCTCAGATTCAGCAGCTGGTTTGTAACAGATCTTAAAGAGGATGGCTGTACCAGATATAGCCATCTCTCGCACATGGAATGGCACCTTTTAATATATTTTTTCTCTGTAAAAGGGAATGTTTTGTGACCAGACACTAAAAATAATAATAATAATAATAATAATAAATAAAGAATAATGAAATAAATATAAAAAACACGTCGGATTTATGGCTATGGAGATTAAGAGTAGAGTCCAAAGTAATACCATACAAAAATTCGTTCGAAAGATAACGAAGCCTGACTATTTTGGTACTGTCTTTCTCATGTGTATTACTGGCGGATTCTGACCCAGGCAAAATATATTTGAAGTAGTAGGCTATGCTCTGGCGACACAATTTAACACCAAGGTGCTATCCTACGTCAAAACGAAGAAAGCCCAGCACTGGGGAGGTAACAAGAGTCTCTTGATTTCCTGGCAACCTACTTCTTGATTGTCTTGCTGTGTATTCTTCAGCTATAGATACCCAGCTAAAAGCCATTTTGCGCAGTGGTTCTCACTACATTTCCCTTTGCAAGCCGTAGCAACAGGCCAAACGTCACCCAACAACTCAATTCTCATTGCGTAATTAGTGAAGTAGCATTTCAGTTAGTGGATTAGTGTATTTAACTTTTTTTTTCGTTGATTTTGTTTGAAATTTGAATAAGAAAAATATGGTAATCATGTTAACTGGGAAAATAATCTATATAACAGTAAGACATTGATCACAAAAAAAGTCAGCTGTCAAAAATTGAACATGTGCATCGATTTTTTACAGGTAGGTTAGAAAAAGCAGGCAGAGCCGCTGTTTTGATAATTGAAATGTTAAGCGAGAGTGAGAAACAAGCTAGCACAAAAGGTGAGCACATCGCGTGAGTGCTGGCTTCAAAGATTACGCTAGAATTCCGGCAGGGAATCAAGAAAGGGCTGTAACATCTATGTTCTCGGTAGCTGAGTTGTACAGTTCAAGTACCTCTTACAGGCGATGTCACAAGACTCATTTGTCTTAGGGATTTTGCTTATTTTTTTGTAATTCAGAGATTGCGTAATTACAATGTTCAGTTTAGTCTGACATTTGAGAAATGAGAAATCAACGCAAACCTGTATTGTGCTAAACTAACCTCTTTTAGCCAGGTTGTACACCAATGAGCTGTACGTCCTTGGTAATTATAACAGCAGGTAACGTGATTGTCAAAGTTCTCTTTATCAGTCACAGGAACAATAAAACCTTATCCAAGTAATTCATCAAGAAGGTAAATCAGTATGCGATGCTTTCTGGAGACAAAAAGGTCACTGTTGTCTGAATTGTGAATTACGTTTCAGGCAAATTTGACTTTCACCTGAACTTCAAACATCTAAGCCTGGGTGTGAGCTGCGGCGATCGTTTGTTTGTGTCTACACAAGGGATTGAAAAGCTAAATGTTTAAGTCCGCTGTCAGTTCAGCTTCAGCACCACTTTCATCAAAATGAGAAGTAAATTTCTCAATTTCAACTTAAATTGTGATGATTTATTGCCATTGACCAGAGGCCAAAAGCGGACTATAGAGGTCTGTGCATTGTTTAAGCAATAAGGCTTGAGACCAGATTGGTCTTGTACCGGCCTTACGGAGCAGTATAGTCATCATAGATAGAAACAATGGCTTTGAGCTACTGGCACATTTGTGCCTGCAGGGCACATACCTTGAACACTATTCTCTTGTGCACTATTCTTGTGCGACCTGTGACCTTGTTGGTTTTAATTTGATGTTTTGATTAACTAGGTTTAATCTCAATTTACATCATAAAAGACAAGCCAAATATAAAAGCATGTCATGATCGTTCACGTACATCAGCATAGGCCCTCCTGTGCGCAGTGGCAAATGAACATCGATAAGTAACCAATGATGTATCCTTTGCTGGTATACATGTAGAGCTACCGGGCAATTCGCCTTGTCAACATCTGTGGAAGCACTAAAACATGTTTTTTTTTGAAAGCGCAACGGGATGTACGTGAAAGGTGAACCCTCTTCTGCCCATTTTTGTTTTTCTCTGCGTGCTGACCATGCAGTAAACAAAAACATTTTGATCCTTAAAGGAATTTCTCTCGATCGTCGATCTGGTGCCCTGGAACTCTTTAAATGTAGTCAGGGAGGTTCCTTATTGGTAACTAATAATTTGATATGTTAACGCAATCCGGAGAAAGGTCAAACCTGACTAATACTCATTGCGGGTTTAAGAGTAATGTTCTCGTCCCACTGCATGCAGACTGATAAAGTTTATATTCCTCAATCCTAGAAAAAGGTGCAGAAGATCCAACTTTATTGTAGATATCAAAGTACGCATGAATGCATAGATATGCCTCCTGTGCGTTCTCCTATCTCCCTTAAAACCCAAGTACCTAAATATGCATGACTACATCGCCATACCTCCCATAGCCTCTCTCCATTCTCCCTTGTAACCACAAAGGTATTGCTACGCCAGCCCAAGTCTCAAGTAGAAGAGAAATTATCGTCGAGCTAGACGTGTAGCTTTCATTTATGCTTGCTGGAGAATCGTTCCCCGTATAAAGGGAGTGCCTACTTTGTGGAGGAGAATGGGACCGTCCATTGTTAAGTGGAGGAACGCCAACCGTGTAAACTAAGACTCCTTTGTGGAGGAGAATGCGGGCATCCTCAATAAGGGAAGGGTCACATAAATGAACTTAAGGTGCAAAAAGTAATTCAGCTGACTCTATAATCTGCGATTTGCAATCAACTGATTAGAGGGGAGCTGTTTCTGTTGAATGCGACTTCTTAGAAGACTATGTAATGTGACTTTTTTGACATGAAGAGCCTGTCAAGCAAAATGACAAATAAGTTGATGCCTGACTTTTTGAAAACAAAAACAAAAACAAAAACAAAAACACAAAAAACCCCAAAAACAAATAAAACAAAAAAAAAACAAAAAAAAAAAACAAAAAAAAAACAAAACAAAAAAAAACAAAAAAACAAAAAAAAACAAACAAAAACATAAAAAAACAAAAACAAAAACAAACAAAAAAAAAACAACCAAAAGTGGCTTCCGGTCATTTAGCAAGCTAGTATGATTATTTTGTTTGATAAGTGTCAGATGCCCATGCAATATTTAGTTTGTCAGGGATAATTTATGCATAAGGCAGTTGATGAATGAATTTACTGCATCTGTTTTAAAAACCGAAGGGGATTTTTGTATAGCAATAAAAATTGACAAATTGTTAATTGCAATCAATTGTATTAAATTTACACTTGGGTTGGAATTCTTCTACACAAACCATTAGACTGCAAATTTTCATTAATAATGCCATCAATACAAAACCCATCCACGTGTATTTGTTTAAACATGTTGCCACACATTCATGTGCCGGTCCAACCAATACCCAAAGCCCGAAGAAATGAAGCTCCTCCCTTCCGTGTTTCCGGAAATAACATGCGACACGTGGAACGACCAGTTTCTTCTAATATCATGCATTGAAAGGGGTTATTTGGTGTTTTTCATTAATATTTACACACAAAAATATGTACAAATGTAAACATGCGCCATGACCGTGTAACACCAAGATAAACGATATTTATTTCTTAAATCAGATTTTGGAGTCCATATATATATATATATATATATATATATATATATATATATATATATATATATATATATATATATATATATATATATATATTTCATGTTCGGAACGAGGGGGACTCGAACCTGCAACCTTTGGCACCAGTCGCCTAGCTGAAATGGGAAACGCACATATCCACTCGACCAAATCCCCATTCCTAAAAAGAATGGTTCAATGGAGGTAGTTATGTGTGAGTGCCATATCAACACGGTAATGCAGTATATTTACTTAGTCGGCATTTATTTCCAGAATCGGGGACTTAAATCCAACAGCATTAAGGAAATGCCGAAAATATATATTTCATGTTCGGGACGAGGGGGACTCGAACCTGCATATATATATATATATATATATATATATATATATATATATGTATGTATAATTTTGTTTTTGTGATTATTCCAGAGATACTTACCCACATAGGATGTTTCCATTTATTTGATAAATAAAATTGATCACACAATTGTAGCATTCTGTACAATCCAGGAGGCTGTAGGAAAGGAGTGTACACTTCGGAAGAAGCGTTTTTGTAGCAGTGCATCACGCGTAAAAGTAATTTGATACCTTTGAGGTTTCGTAGAATGACGAGTTGATATAGAACCATGCATGTAATTTTAAATGTAAATTGTTCCCTTCTTGTTTGCGATGCACACAAAATGGAAACATCACTACACTTGTTTCAAATCATCCCCCCCCCCCCTTTTTGGCACATTTTCTGGCCGAATTTGAGAGGAAGAAATCAGTGTTTTCATTAATAAAAATTTCGTGTTTTACAACACGATTTTCTAGCAGGTTACACTTCTCCGCAAAGTCAACCGAATGCATGAATGGTAATCGAGATTCTGCAAGTATGGACTTTCAGGAAAAGTCAGTCACATTTATGTGGACTTTGCGGAGGGTAGTTCCAACATTAATGCAGAATTTTAATACTGTCAATGAAAATATCCGCCTTTAACATGTCGCCTGAAAGTCTGTTGCTTCTGCTGTTTCCAGAAATCGTGTTTGGGACAGTGTATTGTCAAAGCTCGTGTACATCGGTCTTTTCAGCTAAAATCTCCTTTGATTAGTTTGTTTACACACAAAATGCGCTAAAAATAAACTTCCCCACAGGCACAGTCGCGAATGCAAAATCCTTTCCCAGTATAGACTCCTTGGTACAATGGGACTCAGTAAAAATATCGGTTACTGCCAACTGCGGTGGTAATACAACGCCAAATGTGGCGCAGCCACCACGATTTCTCACATGAAGCTACACAATTTAAGTAATTTGCACAGAATATTGTCACACAAAAACCTTTGTAATCTTTTTTAATATTGGCTAGTTTCATTTTGTTTTTCGATCCGAATCATGTAGAGAGAAATCAATTCAATACCATTATATGCGCATGGATGTCAGTACACAGCTAACGTGTGGCCGAGAAAACATGCTTTTAAACCTGCACGCACACCACTTATCACAATAAAATCTATTAAACCTGGCTTCCCTCTCTTTTTCTAGCAGTTAATTTGCAAAGCAACCTGGCTTAAAGAAACGTACCTCCAGAAGGCGATTACTCTTTTTTTCTTTCACGATCATACAAAGAGAAATGTTAATAAAGTTACTGCAACTTTTACACTATTTCTTTGTCAAATAGAATGGAAATAGCGAATTTTAGTGCAAAGAAGCGGCAATAAGAATCATCATTCCCATTGTTCCACCATTCATAGTCTGCTGATGCGCTTGACCTCCTGACCTTTGCGACATACGAGAGAAGGGATTGGCCGGAATACTGTATTTGTAAAAAAAAAAAAAAAAGGGGGGGGGGGGGGTACTGTCTTATAGTTCCCACGTTCCGTGGCCGAGTGGTTACGGAAATAGATATAGATCAGGGTGGTAAAGAACGGTATGTTCAGTTATCAATTCTTTGATTGTTTAACTTTCTCCGGTTTTTGATGTTAGCCATCGACGAGCAAAAGGACAGCAACTGATGATGTCAGTATGAGATATTTCACATATCCCTTTCTGAAATTTCATTATATTCAACAGTTACACTTCTTATTTACGCTCCACAAGTAGCGGTTTACCTATGGGTGCTCTCCACATGACAGCGAATCATCGTCTGTGGAAGCCACTCTTAAACACACGAAGATTTGCAAAGATTTATTATGCATGGAAGACGACTTCTTTTCGTGCTGTAGCTTTAGTCACAAATGCTGAAACGGCTACATTGAAGCACCGTCCAGCAAGTGAAGGTTCCTGTTGTGAACCTGTTACCTAAGGTAATAGTAATTGTAAACACTGATTGATTAAAAAAAGTCCCTCCCATAGCGACAACAAAGGAACTACTTTCTCTTGAAGATAAAATAAGAGTACCAGCATGCACACCCGGGGTTAATTACTCGCCTCATCAGATACATTAGCATAAACAAACATTAATTGATACATGTAAGATTATACACCACCTTGGATTTTCCCTCAAATCCCGGGTCGGAGCCCAGTCAATGTTTCGAGTAAAACTCACAATGTATGCAATACAATACATTTTATTTTCTTAATCATGAACACAAAGTGAACCTCCTGCTAATTATCGAGAAATACTATGTATAACAACGTATGGGCATCAATGGCACTGGAAGATGATAATCTTGCTATGAATGTTTTGAAAATTAATATTATACAATTCCAGTACATGAATGAAGAAATCGTGTTTAGACTGAACATATTTTTTTTAGTTTACTTGTAAGAATATGCATGAATTTGTATATGTTTATAAAATAACATTCCCGCCGTGAAAGCTTAACGAATTCTGGAAAAATAATGATAATGAAAATAATTATCACAATAATGATAATGGCAATGACAATAATGCTAATAATGATGATGATGATGATGATGATGATGATAATAATAATAACAATATTAATTTATCAAAACCCTCACGCGAGGAAAATACTGACTTAAGTAAGCCTACATCGAGATAATAGATTACCAAAGAATCATGCAAACTCAAGTATACATTGAAATAATGAAAAATACAGAAAATCATACAAATACAAAATTTAGCATCATGGTGCGCAAATTTTCTACACAGGGGGGGGGGGGGGGACAACTTGCCCGCAAAGCAGACCAAGATCCGGAATAGTAAGAGGTCGGTCCCAGAAATGCATTGCGCACACTACAGGGACAAGCCGCCGCAGCGCAGTCCCATCCCAGCAGCCCACCAATGCCACACCGCGGGAGCAAATCCCCATAGTACGCACAGGATCATGAGGCCAGTTCTGTGTTTCAGTAAACAGCGGAATCCGCCATCCACATCAGGTTAAAATGAACGTTTCAGCAGGGACACCAGCGTGTGTTCATCGCTCTACGGTTTTAGAAAATGTTCGTGGCAAAGTAGATGACGTGATGAATTTACGTCATCACCAGTTGAAAAAGATACTTTAGGCTTCACGAACATGTGACCGAAAACACTCGAAGGAGATATTTAGGGCTACAATACGGTCTAGTAATGTCACATGAAAGAGCTTCCTCCATGTTGTATACAAAGATAACATGTAAACAGACAAGTTACGACCTGGACTGTCAACAGCAAAAATTCCTGAATATAATAAAAAGACACGCTCTTTGTGTACTTGTAATATAGACTTAATCTGCATATCATTCAATAATTTTGTATATCTGGATCTGTTGCCAATCCAAGACATTGTTTTATAAGACAGCCCTGAGTAGAATCCTTTTGAGCAACATGCTTTTGTTTAAGGTCGAGGCACTCTAAACCATACAGCCGAGAAGGCTGGCAGATACTATTTCACAGCAAACTCTTGCTGTCCGGTGCTAGCAATGGACACTTCATGCTGGACTTGTTCAGATTGTAGGAAGATCTTTTACACTTGTCAATACGAGTTCCCACATAGTCGTAATATGTAAAGTTATTAGAATATACAACACGCAAAATATCTTACTGGTCTACAACAGGTATTTTCTCTTCTCCAATGATAAAAATAGGTTGGTCAGCATACATATGCTCATTGTGGATCACACACTTAGATTTACTGGTACTAAACTTAAAGCCACATGTTTTGGCATAGTCTCCCCATGTATATATAAAATGTTGAAGGCCGAATGCCGTAGCACTGAAAGAGTGTAATGTCGTCCGCATAAGCACAGTAGTTGAATTTACAATCCCCTATTGCACATTGCATAATCAGATTACGTTTTGTCAGTAGATCATTAATGAATATATTAAACAATACCGGAGAGAGAATACAACCCTCACGGGGGCGACTAACGACCGTAAAAACTCGAGAATACTTCCCGTTCCATTTAACTGGAGTAAGTAGGCTGCTTTTAAATAAGAATATCCAATGAAAAACTGGTAAAAAAGGTATTAATTTGTACAGAAGTCCTGGATGCCATATTTGGTCAAAACATTTTTCTACATCTAAACTTGATACGTGTAACAGAGTTTTCTGACTCTTATGATAAGCAACAGGATTGTGTAGAAATGAAGAAGGCATAGATATAATTCGGCCTTTCCTAAAACCATATTTACTGTTGCAGGCTTTATCTCCAGTTTTAATTAAACATTCAAATAACTTAGCGAATGTTGCTGACAAAGTAACCGGTCTAAAACTACCAGTATCGTGGGGCTTGAGTGTGGGTTTTTTTAAGAAAGGGTACAATATGCCGAGCATAAATGCATTAGGCACAGAAAATGCATGAGTAGAATAGAGAACAAATCAGCAAGTACATTGCATAATATGTCGCTTTTTTCGTACAGGAGATGTTCAGATGTAACTCCATCAGCACCAAGAGAGGTATTCCTGTCAGTGTTTAACTAATGAATATGTGTCGATATTATTTGAGAATCGA
Organism: Hermodice carunculata; assembly: GCA_964020975.1. Lineage (NCBI taxonomy): Eukaryota > Metazoa > Annelida > Polychaeta > Eunicida > Amphinomidae > Hermodice > Hermodice carunculata. The sequence continues at coordinate 25,383,421 of OZ026622.1, read as the reverse complement.
TACTGACATCATGGGATTGCAGAGAACAATCAGTAAAATACGAAATAACTTGATCCTGTATGTCTCTCTGGTTTTCGCTTAATGGGCCAGTCTCGTTCATTATACCGTTATAATGCGTAGCAAACTGTCGCTCAGTTAAAGATGGACTTATCTTACTTCTCTGTTTGTTTTTTATTCTATTCCATAGCAAGGAAACCTTCGTTTGTCTGTATAAAGAGTCTAATCTAGAAAATGAACTCAATTGCTGGTTATCAATAAATTACCTTGACCTTTTTCTAAAGCGATTTTTGACACATTCATAACATTTAATAACTCTTCAGTCCTTGGCTTTCCAGTTTGCTTCCATATATAGAACCAGAAACGTTTACGATCTCTTTATGGAGTTACTTCTGGGCACCAGTAAGGCTTGGGTCTGAAAAGTTGACGTGGCAAACAGCCAGCATCCTTTGTCGCACTGTAGAAAGCATCCGTAAAATTATCCACGTAACTATTTGTATTTCTCCAGCTTGCATAGTACCATCAATAAGTATATGATCTATTCCAGTTAACTTGTCCTGAAGAATATCTCTGTACATCTCATTTTTCTGTGTATTTGACCAATCAGGTACAGCAAATTACTTCAGTTTAAGACGCCCATTTAGACGTTCCGTGCCTAGTTGCATAAAGTTGGCGCCAAGTTCAGGACACATGAGGGATATAGTAAAAGATATGTGTACAGGTAGATGGTCAACGACATTAACTGCTTCTTCTGGTAGAATATAACATGATTTAGCGTTTGGTATATCTAAAGAAGATATTACACTCAACTGGAAAAGATAAACCGTTTCTAGTAGGATCTACAATAATAATATGTAATATCTATTTTGAAGAAAAAAATACCTGTTCAGTGCTTTTTTTTCAAATCAGAGGTGTTGAATTAATTGTTCAATTCACAATATGCTATGCAAAATGACAGATCCAAACGAAGCTTGGTAGATATTTTATCTTTCATTTGAGAAGGTAGACAGAACTTACTTGTCTCCCATTGTCACCACTGGCCTGCTCTTTTTTGAAACTACCAATAACACAATAAAAATTCGGTGCCACATAGAAAAAAAAAGATGAACGATGCATGAGTGCAACGGGCAAGCGCTATTTCTTTACTTCATTATTTGGAATACGGCCTTGTTATGTTATGATGGATATTCACTAGACTTACAAATTATCCTTCTCTTGTCCACCATCCTGGAATTGGTGCGGGCCAATATTTCATTTTTCTCTCTGGAGGTATGAGCAAGTTTGATAAAAAAACCTACTGTGTTATACTGTGTCATCTATATGGTTCAGATATCATAAACACCCTTGTACAGTTATTGCAAAGAAACCCCCCCCCCCCAAAAAAAATGAAACCCCAAAAACCCACAAAAAACAAAACAAAACAACCCTGCAGATGTGCTTAAAAGGCAAAAAGACTCTTCTACCAAAGAATATAGTGGATTGTACCAACTACAATGGCCACGTGGAGGGTTTAATTAGCAGACAGAAACTGGTGCGTACCTTATGCAATATATTGGCCTTTGTCGACTCTGTTAGAATGGAGTTCAGTTCATTACGAAAACTCAATTGTAAATGTTACGGAGTGTTACCAAATCTATAAAAAGGCAATGGACAAAGCGGGCACAACACATCATGTGAGATGGCATGGCAGAGCAGAATGTTCCATGTCAGGGCAAATCAGTATTTGACGAGTTTATCTTAAATTCAGGAATTTTGTCTTAGCAGTCATGTGTGTGTGTGTGTTGTGTGTATTATATGAGAGAGAGGGAAAGAGAGAGATAGAGCGAGAGAGAGAGAGAGAGAGAGAGAGAGAGAGAGAGAGAGAGAGAGAGAGAGAGAGAGAGGGGGAGAGAGAGAGAGAGAGAGAGAGATTCATCTAATGATGAAACTTTCGGTTCATATATATATATAAAAGAACAATTCCTTGGTCACTTGTGTGAAATATCTGGGAGTGCTCCTTAGCAACAATATTAAGCAGTTTGCCCATATGGACTGTTTTGTTAACCCCCCCCCCCAAAAAAAAAAAAAAACAAAACAAAACAGTTTTTTACCTGTAACACCAACAGAATATCCAGAATCATCAAAGCAGCTGTCTACAAGTCATTAGTCAGGCTGTATTTGGCCTATTGTTCTAGAGTATGGGACCCATACATTAAAGAGGAAACCGTCTAGATTGAGCAGGCGCGGCATAGTGCTGCCCGATATGTAACCAACGATTATTGCAGGACCGGCAGTGTCGCCACCATGCTTTCTAAGCTGAATAGGAGGTATTCATACTAACTTGGATCATGCGCTGCCACCTTGACCGCAGCAAGAGACTCGACAGGAAGGAGTGCAGAGTCATATACAAAGTAGGGCAAAAACCGCTTCTGTGATAACAGTAAAAACGCACGAAAGCAAACACAGATCAAGAGACTTTATATGCTGAGTTTATCAATCAGACGGAATCATTGCCTTATGATCAAGGACTAATTGGCAGGGACTTCATTTTGTTTGATATATAACGAAAGATAATCGTAGCGCTAACCCCTCTTGTTACCTCAGAAATAAAAACATAATATCTACATGGATGGAAGACACAGACTCAGATGATATATGGCAATACCAACACTCATAGAAAATTAAATTTATGTGGAAAGGAACAGACCAAATCGGGTCCGGAGAAGTCTTGATTTTTTGTGATATTTTTTTGTCTAATTGGTTACACAAACCAGAGGGAATTTGTATCAGGCTTCCGTACTGACAATTCAGGTGTATCTATGCAACTAAGCCTTCACTTATATCAAAGAGAGCCTGGCTCTTGGAAGATAAATTGTCATTTGCTTAAAACAAACCTGACTGTGTAAATGAGGCAAACAACTTTCTAGATGAATATGCGGACGCGAATGCTGGTGAAGATCCAAAATTTACTAGATAAGTGGTAAAAATGAGAATTCGTACTCTAACCATTGGATTTCCTGCTAATTAGAACACATACAGGAAATGAGCTATAGCGTCTCTGGAGAAAAAATACATAATTTGGAACAGGACAATAATTTAAATAACAGGAAGACAGAAGAAAATGAGGGAAAGATTAAAGACTTGAAATTATAATTAAAAAAGAAAAGTGGACATTGATACAAAAGGGGTATTGGTACGTGCTAAAATTTTGTGGTATACCGAGTAAAAATTAACAATCAAATTATAAGTGAACCAAAAGCAACTCCTGGAGGAAGAGAGGAAATATTTCATGAGGATTTGTACACATCGAGATCACAAATCTCAATGCAAAACTAGAAGGGCACCAGCAGTCATGTGAACGAGAAATCAAAGATACTGAACCAGCTGAGGCATTAACAGTCAAGGTAGACGACAAATCTCCGGGCTCAGATGAGTTTTCCATCAGAGCCTATAATTTCCTAGCATTCTGGAACAAGGTTAAAATTATGTTACTGTCTGCTTTAAGTACAGCTTCTACCAAAGAATCATTATTAGTAACGCAGCAACATGGAATCTTAACATTATTGCCCCAAAAGATACAGATATTTTATAGTTAAAAAAAAGGCGACCCCTTTCACTTTTTACCGTCGACAATAAGCTAAATGCATAGCCACACGGCTCAAAAGAACGTTGACCACGCTAAGGCATAAAAACCAGACAGACGGGTACATTGGTGAAAATTAGAAAATCCTGAAAAAAAAATTGTTACACAGAGGAGGAAGATATACCTGCTCCATTAGCAGCTGTGGACTACGAACAAACTTTTGACAGCCTCCAATGGGATTTTGTAAACGGATGTTTAACATATTTTACTTCGGCTAATCAATGCAAATGTGGGTCAGATATTGTATGCAGATACAGACAGCTGTATTATTTATAATGGCTGGTCATCAAGGACAATCAAAATTTCAAGAGTTGTTCAGCAAGGGTGTCCCTTGTCAACATACATTTATTTTTCTGCTGTGTGCAGAAGGTTTAGCAAGAACTGTCCGCATAGATGCTAATATCCGGCGTATTTTGGTATATTCATTGAAAATAAAATAAACAAGTATGCAGATGATACAACAGTCATTCTGCTTGGTATAGAGAATAATATAAAACAAGTCTTTAATACTTTTAATACGTTTAAAAAGAGCTCTGGGTTAAACGCAAATGTAAGCAAGACTACAGTATTACCTATTGAAAGTTTGAATAATACAAATTGAGCCTTAAATGAAGTACAAAATATAGATATAACTACCCACGCTGCAGCAGTACTCGGTATTAAAATTCCCTCAACGATCAGCGAAATAGAGCAACTAAATATTGAACTTCAACTCAATAAAATACAAAACATAGTTAAGATCTAGTCCACCAGGACATTTTTTCCTTTATGGCACAACTCTCATTGTTAAATTACCGATTATATCTAAGCTAATTTGCATAGTCTCTGTCATACCCAGCCCCTTGGATCAGTTAGTTAAATGGGTAGAAGGTATCATTTTGAGTTACATATGAGATGAAAACCCATAGAAATTCCCTCAACGATCAGCGAAATAGAGCAACTAAATATTGAACTTCAACTCAATAAAATACAAAACATAGTTAAGATCTAGTCCACCAGGACATTTTTCCCTTTATGGCACAACTCTCATTGTTAAATTACCGATTATATTTAAGCTAATTTGCATAGTCTCTGTCATACCCAGCCCCTTGGATCAGTTAGTTAAATGGGTAGAAGGAATCATTTTGAGTTACATATGGGATGAAAAGCCATTAAAATTAAAATAAACTATTTTGCTACAAAACATGCAGACAGTTTTAAGTGTACCACATATTTGTACACAGATTTATGCTATAGAATGTGCCTGGGTTAAAAGACGAGCAATTGACCACAGTGTCTCATGGAAAAAATTGGATGTTAGACTCCTTCCTGGCAAGAGTCCAAATATATAAGGGAATGCAACTTTAAAATTGAAGATTTTTCATTCACAGTTAAGAATATAGAGAATAAAAGTATATTCTGGTCTCTTGTTATTTTACCTGGAATAAATACGACTATAATGTGTCAGAAAGTGCCAAGGAAATTAAGACACAGAGTTTATCGCTTAACACCCATATCAAAATACAAAAAAAGTCTACAAATACTGGTGCCAAAAAGGAGTCAAATATGTTAATGATTTACTGGCAAGAAATAGATCTTTCTTGACATATAGAAGTTTTATTAAATAATATGGGATAAATGATGACTTTTTTACATACTTGGGTGTATCCTGTGCAATTTTTCAGAGGTCTTGAAGCACATTCTTGAAAGTGATGATATGGCTCCAAATGAAAATGTCTGTAACGTGATAAAATGGTCAATGCTGGCAAACTTCCCAGATACGCTTGTCTAGTTTTGGCAAAATAAGTTATTGAAAAATAGCTGTCACTAATTGATGACACGTTAACAGATCTTAAAGTTGATATTTCTGATTATAAATGGAATTCATATTTTCAGATAAATTACGTGGCCACAATACCAAGCGTTCTATGTAATTTCCAGTTTAAATTCCTGCATAGAATTATGTACACATAAGAAAAACTATTAAAAATGAAAATTGTGGATTCACAACAATGTGGCTTTTGTAACAGTAACATTGAAACGACAAAACACCTGTTCTGGGATTGTAACTGTGTGGAAATATACTGGAACATGTTTTTAGCAGGTTCCATACCGAAAAAATCGAAGAAAGTGGAACATATAGAAAGGTGTATTGTAATCAAGAAAGGAAAATTAGAAAAACATTTTCAAAAGTCGGATTCGATGAATATGATCTCGGTGTGACCGGCATTACGTGCATATCAAAATACACCATTCGTGTTATCTATTCTGATGTTAGAAATAAAAGTAGCAATTTGACAAAGATGTGAGACCACTTGTATAAAGGGGCTCAAACTTGAAATATTTACATTGTATCACAGATTGACTGGAACATAAGATTGCATTGCATTGCATGTCGCGATTTGTGAATAAAACAATAAAAAAAGAAAAAAAAAAAAAAAAAACAGGAAAGCAAAAATTTGACGAAAATTCATTCACCAAGTTTTAAAACATACATGCTGCTAAATATATTTTTTTAAAAATCCATTTGTTTGGTATAAAAAGTGTTATTTCCGGGTGGTTATGCAACATTAGTGGTACAATTGCCCTCGTCATGGCGGATGCATAGTTCTGTTGACCAGCAACTGACGGGACCAGAGCAGGTCGGCAGTGAATATAGTTCAATATGAATACTTTCTATCGGGAAACCCTTTCTCAACGAAGACTTACAGCGAGACCTATTATGACATCCACGATACTACACGACAAGCTTGCCATTAGCAGATACCGTTTCTTTTCCAGCAGAACTCCTTCCAGTGCATTTGTCACCATGCCCATTTTACTCACACGCCACCAAGCAAGAGGCAATATTGAGAAGTTTGCATTTGATCTGCAAGCTATACTCCAGAAGAATCCTCTACCTGCACACATATTGAACTCCCCTTCAATATTCAAGCTGCGTCTAGAAGTATACATTCCAACAAATTTTAATTGCTGAGATTAAACTGGTTCAACCAAGAATACACTACGAAAGTGTAAATATACATTTTTCTTTAACATTTCCCAGTCATAAATTCTACCAAAGCAATTGTGTAAACATGTCAAGCTGTGACTAGAACAAGGATGACGTTAAGTTGCTCTGGAGATTCCCATGCAGGTCATTAGTCGACCGCTATCATGCGAGCCGTCAAGAAGGTGCAGTAAACAAATTGAGAATTAACCAACCCTTGCCACATAACCAATGACTGTGCTTACTTTGAATTTACATGCATGGCAACCGTTGCCATGGATGTAAGTTCGAAGCAACCGCAGAAAATTGTAAAAATGTTCAACTTATGTGTAGTGAAAGCGTCATTCAGGTTAATATCATGAAGACAATATTATCGTTTTTATAGGTCTTTCCACATAACACCAGCCCGCAGTATAGTCTGCTATGTAATCGTCGCAAGTTTTAATATCACTTTAATGGTTACTGTTAAAATCCACAAATTCATTACAATTACAATGTCTTATAAACGCCACTCTGTACTGTGCTAAATAATACTGGCAACTGGGTGTAAATATGGACAACTGTATAAATTATACTTCGTCGCGAAAAGAGGGTCGACTTTAAAAAAAAAAAAAATCTTCCTCCAAGCCGAGAAGTTCTACTTTGAATAGGAACCTGACCAGATGAAAATGTATCACTCCAGTGAAAATGTAACCTGCTGTATCCTGAGCGGATTTGGATATCAAGACAGGTACATGACGTTGTGTGGACATATTTGCCCTCTTGGCGTTACACCCACACGACAACCCCCCCCCCCCCCCCCAAAAAAAAAAAAACAAAAAAAAAAACAAACAAACAAACAAACAAACAAACAAACAAACAAACAAAAACAAAAAACAAACAAACAAACAAAAAAAAAAAAAAAAAAAAACCACGTGTTTTTCATTCGGACCAAGAAACCTGTGTATGGAAAGTATTGTAGCACAGCTGGACAGGCCGTTGGGGAGCGTAAATTAACTTCAATGTATCACATGCTCTCTTTTTATCAGGGCACATTTACGCCTTCAGCTGGACAGGTTGATCACACAGCAGACACAGGGTGAGTGACGTGGCAATCTTTGATATTGTATTGCTGATTTAGTTATCCGAACAGGATTACGCCTGCATATGTAAACAGATTAGTCGAACAAATTTGCAGACAGGAAACTGAGAACAATAAAATACGGACCTGCTGTGTGCTTAATTTGTTATTGCACCAGAACTACACTTATGTATGGGCAGTCGGGTCACAGAAAATTACAGACATGCCTCAGTTTACACGTACTGAATCGCTAACCTTTTCAGAAATATTTCACAATGGTTTGTCAAGGCAGACCAACCGCTGAATATGGCCAGGCTGAACACAGAACATTCCAGGCAGCTTGAACAACAGGGAATGAGTTTCAATTTCTTTAAATATTGAAACGAATAACAAAACAAAAACAAATAAGAAAACAAACATCCCCAGCAAAGCAAATAACAAAAAATTACAACAACAACAACAACAACAACAACAACACAACAACAACAACAACAACAACAACAGGATCAAGGTGATCAAGCAACACTAGAGAACCTATGGACATTGCAGACATGATCGTTACATTGCATTAATTCAGGAAAAAAATGGTAACCTGGTCACTTTCCGCCAAGAGAGGCGCTGATGACATAAAAGGACTTGTCTGCAACGTCGAAACTTATGTTAGCGTTGAAGTGATAACAATAATCATGATGATAAATGCCATAAGTTCATAACTTTTAGTCAAACTGCATCGAAACTTCTGAAAAGAAAAGTTACCATTCAATGTTACTCAAAAAGCATATGTGATTTCGAAGCAATTAATCAGGATCTCTCAAAGCAGAGGCTTTTGCAAGATTTAAAAAGAAAAAAAACGGAATGGGGAAAAACAAAACAAAGAAAATAAAACCACCCCTAAAACATCTTGACGCCACATAGAAAACACTGAAACGTGATATATTCAACAAACATCTTAAAGGCTCATCTCTGGGGAAGTTGAGTGTAATCTGTTTCATGGTTTTGAAAAAAGCTATACATACATGAATTTATACTACCGCCTCTATACTGCCGATGTTAAAAGTTACAACCTTTTATTTATTTATTTTTTTCAGGCAGTCCTGATACTTAATTAAGAGGAATGCTCTGTCATCCGACATATGTAAAAAAAAGTACACAATACGTTTTAAAGTGCAAATTCAAGGTATTCTTGTTACTGCTTGATCATTTTTATGGCCATCTTGGCCGTTCATTCGTTTTTATAAAAATGATTAATTAGTCCAAAATTCCTGCTTGGTTTGGATTCAGCGCGACTAATTACACTCATTAAGTCACCTTTAGCAGAACCTCTGTCACTTGTTATCAATCAGTCTTTAAACAAAGGAATTTTTCCAGACAAACTCAAACTCGCCAAAGTGATTCCAATTTTCAAAAAAGACGACGACAAAGTTTTAAATAAGTACAGACCTATTTCCTTACTTCCTGTTTTCTCCAAAATTTTTGAAAAAGTTGTTTACCATCAACTTTATGACTACTTTGTAACTAATAATATTTTTGCACTAGTCAGCATGGATTGAAAAAACTCCATAGCTCAGAAACTGCTACTTTGGAGCTCATTGTTAGATTATACAAGATTCTTGACTCGGGTGAAATTCCTTTAACAATATTTTTAGATTTGTCAAAAGCATTTGGCACACTAGATCATGAAAGTTTGATATATAAATTAAAACATTGCGGTATTTCTGGCATATCTATAAAATGGATTGGAAGTTAACTGACAAATCTATGCCAATATGTTCAATTTTATAATGTCTTTTCTGCTCTATCACCAGTAACAACCGGTGTGCCCCAAGGCTCTATCCTCGGGCCACGTCTGTTTATAATTTATGTTCACGATCTTTATCTTGCTGCTCAAAGTTTTGAATCTATTTTGTATGCCGCAGATAAAACTCTAATCGACTCATTCTGTAATGTCAATTTCGGGCCTCAAGTCAACAATTAATATGTCTCAATGAAAATTAATTCTGAACTCGAAAAAGTGCATAATTGGCTTGCAGCAGACAAGTTATCCCGAAACGTATCAAAAAGAAAATTTATGTTATTCTCCTTTCCACAACGCAAGCTACATTTAGATATATATCTTAAAATGACTGGTATTCGATTGGAAAGGGCTACTGATTTTGATTCCCTGGGAGTAACATTAAATGAAAAACTAAATTGGAGTTCTCAGGTAAATAAAATTGCAAATAAAATTTCCCGGACGATTGGGATCTTAAAAAGATTACGTCACTATCTCCCTAAATACACTTTATTGTTAACTTATAATTCCCTGTTTTTGTCGCATGTCAACTATGGAATACTTGCATGGAGTTATGCTGGTGACCGTATCTTCAAATTACAAAAATCGGCCATTCGTTTGATATGCTCCGCACGTTATAACGCACATACAGACCTGTTATTTAAAGAACTAAAAACTCTTAAAGTCCCTGATTTATTCAAACATAAGTCATTGAAATATTTCTATCGATACACTAAAAATGAATTGCCTGCTTACTTCAATAATATTTTTGCACTCTTACCAGTTACTCATGGTTATCCTACTAGGCATCGTTATATTCCCCGCTATGCTACCCCCTCAACATATATCTACTGAAAGGTGCGTTCGCTATTCTATTCCCAAATTGCTCCTTGATGCTCCCGGAAATGTTGCGGACAAATTCATACACACTCTTATAATGGTTTCTCTCAATATGTTAAAAGATACTAAATAGACCAATACTCTGAAACCTGTACTATTCCAAATTGCTTTGTTTGTAATGAGGATTTATAAAGTATATTTGTGTGTAATTATTTTATCAATGTCTCAGTCAGTTCAACTGACCTAACACACATGTGGTGCTTTGTTCTGAAGCAAGGTATTAACTTACCAAGTAAATTTATTTAGGTGGCCCATGCGGGAGCGGATGTTTTCAACCTTGGCTCGGCCATCCTGACTATCTGTTTATATATATTTCTGTCATTATTACCTGACAATTGAAATGTATTGAATTTATTGTCGAATAAAAATAATCTGAATCTGAATCTGAATCTGAAGTTAGAGTATAATTTTAAAACCCATGTCTACCTGTTTGACGGTGCCTTCCATAAGTGACCGCATTTTTCATACTTCCAGCTGAATTAAATATTCCTCATAAATGTTTATAAAACTGACCCAAGTTGCAGCAGTAGATTTTGTTTCCAGCCAAGCCAAGCTTGTTCAAGAAATAGTCGTTTCATTGTGAAAATTGGTCACTGAAAATGTCTATGGTAAGTTGTAAAATGGTGATTCTTGTGACCTTCGGCTTGAGTAGATGCCAAACGTCACAGAGCATGCTCTGCTGTGGTGACGATTTTGCGTATCTACGGTGTCAGCGTATCTTCCATATATTCACGCAACCGCTAGTATCTTTTCCCGTACACATGTTCACTTATAAGCCTATTATTACTTTAACAAATGCAGTGGCTGGAATTTGAAATAAGTCTTCTTTGCCATCTGAGCTTTTGTGCAAACATCCCAAAAGTACATTACAGTTGTGTGCTTCTGATGGCTCATAACTATGTGGCAACCTATAAACGAATGTGTTCACATGTGTTTTAATTTGATTCCCAGTTGGGTGCGTGTCCTTCATCCAACCTGCTATTATATCCGATATTTAAATGACAGGAAAGAGTTTTCCGCAACAAAAGATCTCTGCAAACTCTTTCGAACTATTTTACTTCAAATAAGAAATCACGTCATGGACCCTCTCCCGTGCCCGCCCGATGCGTAAAGCTGGGTTTCCATGTGCGCGTATTGCGTACTGCGTACTGCGTAATAATTGATTGACTTAAAATTAATTACACCATTTCCATGTGTGCGTAGTGCGTAGTGTGAAGTGCGTACTGCGTGTTGCCTATGCGTTTCAATCGCTCTGTGTAGCGATTTTGTACGCATCACGCAGGGCCGACTCGCGTTACATACACAAAATGGCGCCAAATCCTACCAAAGTAAACATACATGCGTACAGTATACGCCTGCTTTGCGGATACATGGAATTGGTATCCGCAGTACGCAATACGCACCCCCAACTACGCAATACGTTGTACGCCATGCGCAATACGCGCACATGGAAACCTAGCTTTAGACTTCACGTTTGCGTGCCGTTATGGCTATCAAACACTAATACATCAATGAAGAACTCCCCCCTTTGGGTAAACACACCAGGGAAAATGTCGGTAGTTTGCCATATTAAAAAACGCCATTTCTGTTGGTCAACATATCAGTTAATAGACAAACACATATTTAGAGAGCTTATGAACTCAGGTTTCACAAAGTAAAACACAATGATAATTATACAAGGATAAAACAAATTTTGACCATCTTGACTCTTGCCAAATGGTTTTTATTTTCCAGTCTATTCCAAAGTTAATTGTCAACCCAAACCCGTTATGTTTCAACTTTGGCAAATTCAGCGGGACCATATGGACTTTAAAATTTAGATTAATCCAAGTGGAATATTAAAGCTGGTTGGAAAATTATATAGAAAAATTCACGAACACATTGAATTTGTGTAGTATGGACAATAGAATATAAAAGTGATGTTGTTGTTTATCTTTCTTTCTTTCTTTCTTTCTTTCTTTCTTTCTTTTTTTCTTTCTTTCTTTCTTTCTTTCTTTCTTTCTTTCTTTCTCTCTCTTTCTTTGTTTCTTTCTTTCTTTCTCACTTTAGTTCTTTTTTCTTTGTTTCACGACTGGATAAGTTGCCTTGTGCAGAAAGTCAGGATATATCATTACGGCGAGAAACTCTCACCATTTGTCCCTTATGTCGGCTTTCAGCGAATCTAAATTAATATCCCCAATGATTCATTTATTTGGCTGCCCTTGTGATAGAGTTGTAATAGCAACGGCAATATCGTTTATAAAATATCAATAACCATTTCTCAAAGGCTCTGTAAATGCATATTTCTGGACGCAGATTACACTCCATTGACGGTTTCTCGTCGCTTCAGCAGGATGCCGGGTTCACTGTAGATTTTATGGATTTTTGACCAGCAAAATTGACTGCTCAGTGTAAATTAGCCGTTACCTCTAAGAGTCTTCACATAAAAATATTGAAATAAATAGTCGTTTTCAGGTAGATCACTCCATCTCGCTAATTGACAGTGGGAGCTGCAGAAGCGGCAAGCGTTCCTACAATGCTGTGCACATGCGGGAACGACACACTGGTTTGCAGGAAGCAACTGGTTTGCAGTTGTTCAATCTCCAATCTCGCTCGATTCAGAATTTCCTTACTTTTTGCTAAAAGCTAGGATTTCCCTTTCTTTCGGTCTGCTCTTTAATCTCTCTTAATGTTCACTTGGAAGTCATAATCCTTAAGATTCAGATTTTCATCCAGAATTGTTGTCGTTTTTTTGTCTATATTACCTTACAAAATCGTCAAAAAGAGGCAATGAACACAGACATCGACAATAAATAAATAAATAAATAAATAAATGAATGAATGAATGAATGAATGAATGAATGAATGAATGAATGAATGAATGAATAAATAAATAAATAAATAAATAAATAAATAAATAAAAACAAAAGTAATCCTGAAATGATGCTACCTTTCATACCGCAACCCACTTTCCCTTCATGCACATGTATCAATAGGCAAGGGCAAGAAAAGAAGGTTCGAGAACTGTCTAAAAGAGGGCACTGCAGTCAGTGGAGGGCTAGGGTTGTGTATTCCCACTACTTTACATTGTAATTTCCAACTTAATAACTTGAAAACTACTACACATGCAACACCATATTTCAGACAGTAAATCTAGAAGCATAACTTAATACCTCACAAAAATCATATAACCACAGCTACAAATGTGACTATTGTATCTAAGGTTGCTTTATCATACAAACTGATGCGAATACACAGCCCTAGCCCTCCAAATGTTTGTGTATTCAGTTGTGTATAGGGGCGAGTACACACCTTGGCGCTAATTATGACCTTTCCTATTGCTCTTTTTATCATTCCGGTAATTACATTTTCTGCCAGGCATAATAGTTTCAATTGGTCGCCAAAGCAAATCGTATTTTCAACAAAATAAGAAGGTTGTGCCGATAGCCTGTGCTAAGATGATCTTGGAATTTTTCACCCCAAAGCAAGTCCCAGCTTGAGCTGAGCGGCACTGTGCTAAGCTTTAGCATTGTCACTTCTGAACTTAGCGAAGTTGGGCAGAGCACAGCTGATCTGATGTGCACAAAACCTTTAGCTGATAGTATTATTGGCCCGTATACTTTAAGCTTGTGACCCCGTCCACGTTAGACTTGTTTTTTGTGTGTCAGTGTGTGTGTAAGGTTCCAGTAACAGAATTAAGGAGCAATTTTTAAAAGGCCAAACACGGATAGTTAAAAGAGATAAGTATACCCACATAAGTGACCCACATTGGTTTTGAAAAAAAAAAAAAAACTTCTATGTGTTAGTTCTTCTTCTGTGAGCTTTTATGCAGAATAATCGAAGTATGCGGCATTTCTGTTATAGAGGCAAATAGTTTTGTTTGCCTTGTTTGTTTCATGACACTCCCATGGGTTATGATACATATGCGTGCGCATGTGTGTGTGTGCGTGTGTGTTCGAAGTTTTTTGAAAGTTTAATTTAAAAGACATTGTCATGTGAACCTGCGCGTTATCATTGTCTTACCGATTGACATATGGTTGTAATTAACGGTATTGTTCATTCTCGTTGAACGTGATACAAATTCTAGGGATGCAATAATCCCTTCTCGTAATGAACTGTGGGAGTTTTTTCTAAAAAAATACACGCACACAAAATTGAGGGAAGTAAACTTTATTACATGTAAAAACAATGTAAAAATCTTTGAACAGAAAACAACAAAGCGTCACATGTTGTACAAATTGAAAATGGAGGATCCTAAGTAAGTTTTTGTATGTTTTAAAGCAAGTGGCTGGTGGGTTTCACAGAAGAAAGTTATCTCAAAAATGAACCATAAGTTCATAATTTCTTTTGTTATATCAACCAAGATGCAGCTTTGGCACGTTAATTGTATTATTTTGCCAAATAGTATAATTGAGAACTACATATATGTTCAAGTACAGTTGTATCCTATATAAACCATACTAACATGTACTCTTACCTATCATTATCTAATGTCAAATATTGGTAAAAATCGGATCATTAGGATACCGCAACCCAGAGTTCAGCTTTATTAGAGCCGTAGTCCCATCTCTGAAAACAATACAGTTGCCAGTTTGGGACAATAAGAAGATCATAACAAAAATAAACCAAAAATATCAACACTTTGAAAAGAAAAGCGAGCAATTTCTTCACTTACATGTGGTTTTATTTTGCATTAATTTGGTTTGGACAAAATTCCTAAGGCACAACTTTATCGGTTTTAACCGCGAACGATCCGTCTTACTCAGGTGAGGGTTTACCAGCCACACTTGTTTTCCACAGTCACTCGGGACGCATCAATGAAGTTCCTGTATGCCCCATGTGTGGGTGACAAATCATAGATACGTGTCTCTTCCTTGTTTTACATAAAGGGCTTAATTTCAGGTGAGCTATTCTAGCAGTAATTACTTACAAGAAATAAAAAGTTCCAAATGGCAAAATGACTTGTCACAACATAGGTGCTTTTGTCACTAAGACACTAACTTAAGAGAGAAAATCTCATTTTGCAAGAAAGACTCAAGTGCATATAAGTCCTTTTAACATTGACATAATCTGAATTCAGGCCTTATTACGATCAAATGCAAAAGGGACTTGTGGATCCCTCAAGCCAATTTAGCTTGGCTGCTTGTTTTGTTAACAAAAGTGTCAAAGAGACTTATTCATTTGTGAGCCCTTTTTAGCAAATGCAAAAATGCCATGATATAATGGTGTGCTATTTTTTAAAAAATCATAACGCTTTTGCTCTTTAGGTAATTAACCTGTCATTTGGAAAGATAGTCGTGTTCTCTTCGGCTCTACTGTTTAGCACAATATTACAAATAACAGGAATATACACCATCGATGCCAAGTTGTATTGGTTGGTGTCTTTTAAAATTTCATTTACAGCACTCTTTTTAACCCATGCGGATTGTTGTCATGTAGATGAGAATGGTGCACTGCACAGTCCTGAATGCTGAAAATGGACGTAAACTTTACAAATAAAGGTTTGTTTATCCTTACCTGTTATTGTCTGTGTGAGAGTCTTCCTTTAATTTTTTTTTCATATCGGATGAAACATAACACCTGCCGTCGTAGCCTATTACGTAGAGAATATTCCTAAAATATTTAAGCTTCTTTCTCCACAGCTCCTGCACTAGCAGTGCGTCTTGTAATACAGCTAGGCAGTTTTATACAGTACTTACATCATAAACCCCGAACACATCTTTTTAACCTGTTACCAACTACATAATTGTGGTTTTTAAAAATGTATTCCTTTTCTAATTTTTGTTCACGGAGGTATGATCTCATGTGTCAGAACGTGCGACAATGTGTGTATAGGAGAAAAACTATAGCTCTTTGCCTCTTGCTAAAATATGTAGCTCAGTATGCGCTTGATAATCGAAGGTAGAGGGATATAACTGACTCAGAGCACGCTTTTGTTTTATTAAAAGCCTTTGGAATCCAGGTAAGATTCATTTATATCGGAAAACATTCAAACAATGACAAAACAAAGATATGAATTTAAAGTCTTTGTCCCTGTTAAGAAGTGCTTCACAAATTGCAGCGCACATTTGTAGATGCAGGGTGAAACACTATATTTCATTCACAAAACTGAGATTCTATGGATTCTAAAACGAAATGTTATTACCACCATCAGTATAATTTTAATTCTAAAATTAGGCTAATATACTTAAAAATCTATAAGCAAAACAATTAATCGACTTCATAATGTTTGGTATTGCTCTGCCGCTGTGCGTACCGAATTATTTCACTGTTACCTTTTTAAGATATAAGGCGTGAAGTTTATAATTTTATAAATGAATGTTCCTTCTATGTTATATTTACTTCATAATATTTTGACATTTATTCACAAGAAAAAGTTCCTGCTACATACATGCATGCATACGTATCTGTCAAGTTGACACCATTCTTTCCTTGCCCAGCCCAAGATTGGCACGGATTAAATAGTTGACAATCCAACTTTTTTGTATTGTTATATTTAAATATTAACCAAGTATAAAAATACGAAAGTAGAAAGCTGTTCCATGAAGTGTCAAACAAATACTGCCGGATGATATGATTCATATGACACAGTAAACCTGCAAATATGAACTGGTGCAACTATTTCCATTCAGTTAACATAAGCTTCCAGTTGTACACATACGCCTGACCCTACCGGAAGTAGTTGCTGCCATCTAGTGTTGACAATGGAAACTTGTTATAGTGGTACCTAGCCATTAGTACATTGATTTCCAATTCAATTTACTGGAGAAATCCCTTTCACTCAAGTAACGGCATACTTTTTTGTCCAGAAGGCTGAACTGTTTGTTCAAGGTCTTTCCATGGGGCGCCTAGGATGCATAAAGCTGACTGACAAAAGGTGTTGACTCAGTCTTTAACTTAACACTGAAAGGGTTAACAGCGGGTATTATGGCTGCTACTTATGTTTTAGCGAATTTTTGTGTTTTTTTAAATTTAGATACAATACATGCATGGAAAAACTATTCCCAACATACGTAAAGATTTGTAAGCAGATTGACACCATTAAAAGGAAGCTTAAGAAATCCAGACTAAAATTGAAGAGGAGGTTGAGACAACACCCAAAAATTTGTCAAGCACTTGTCTTTCAAACATGCGTTACATGTCACAAAAAAGCAAAAAAAAAATAAATAAATAAAATAAACAAAAAAAAAAAAAAAAAGAAAAAAACAGAAACCAAAAAAACCAAAAAAACAAAACACCCCCCCAAAACCCCCCAAAAAACAAACAAACAAACAAACAAACAAAAACAACATAAAAAAAAAAACAAACAAACAAAAAAAAAAACAAAAACAAAAACAAAAACAAAAACAAACAAACAAACAAACAAACAAAAAAAACACCCCCCCAAAGTTTATAAATTTAACAACTTAAACAAACGTCTATGTATTTTTTCTGTGGACTTTAAGTTCCTCTAGGTTATTTTATGTAATATATATATCTCAAAGCGAAATCTTATAGAAATCCAGTAATAACTTGTGGTATTAACGCACTACATAGCAAGTATTTTCAATGACTGTACACGCAAAAAAAACTCTTGTTATATAGAAAACAACTGGACATGAACTTAACCTCGGTTTTGTTAGACCTTTGCTTTAGTACAGTTATGTAATATGCGATACATGTACTCAAAATAGCCTGTGGGTAGTGTATCTTGCTGTTGCTGGTTTCATGACCATTGCAATTTAAAACAAAAGCGGCCATGGAAAACACTCATTGGCTCATATTGTTTACAACAATTCACAGCCAATCCTCGGCATAAAACAGGATTCCAGATACAGTTGAATCTAATAATGACACAAGAAATTTATCAAATAATATTAGACAGGGTAGGGACAGGCGTCCTTATTTTCAGCTGCAATAATCAGCGATAGGAAACTAAGAAAGGAAGTGTGTTTAGCAGATTGTTAGAGGAAATTGAATAGAAATATTGAATGGTTCTGATCATAAGTTTAACCAAATTCATTATGTCAGAAAGAGAATTAACAGGGTTACTCTGATTGCTTTTTGTCTATCTGGGATACATAACAATGCACACGATCATCTCTGCCACAGAGTTCCATATACATTCGGCTATGGATTGTGAAATATTGAGATACTGTTAAAGGAAGAGAAATTATTCATCCCATATGTAGAGCGTTGTGCAAGCCATTGTTGCTGATTTGTCTAGCATGGGTTCTAGAAGCCTTTTCCCATTGTTGTAAGTTGCCTCCTACAGCTCAATTTTTTAAAGGGCGGGGACTACTTTCCTTATGAGCTACCACGTGTACAAGTAGCATAGACTGCAATCAATATAGTTGTGGCAAGAGAAAGTACCCAGTTGTGACGCTCTGCTTTCTGCACACATATTCAATGAGCTCAGATGTTTGCTACATCCGTTTGACTAAATCGCGTCATTCCTAATGAGCCTTCGTGACTATGCAACAAACTTGAATAAATTTGTGAAAGACCAATTTTATAGCTTGTTAAAGCCATATTTGCTGATAACTTAATGCTGAGAAAATATCATTAGTTTGGGGTTTTATATGTATATATAGCAAAACATGATAAAACTATTTTCTTTAGGCCGTAGACAGATACACCTTATTTTTAAACGCCGGTTAACTGGCACCCACATAGGAAAATAGCAAAACCAGACATGACCACCACGTGATGTCAAAGTGTGCTACATTCGAAATGTTCTTTGGTTTGGTTTAAATATGTTTTATTCAAGGACAATAAAAGACATGCAAGCATATTATACCAAATTTACCGCAACAGGTTTACCATGGAAAACAATTGGGGCCGAGGGCTTGGTCCTATATTAACCCCTCTTGTGGAGAGTGGACGCAAAGACAGGACATTTCTTTCGCAAGTTTTGTCAAACATATATAGATAAGTAAGAAACAAAGGCTGGCATTGATTGGCTTTTGTACACAACGTTTGTAACATTCACTGTTGGATTTCTTGGTTTACACTGGGCTTGCATATAGAAGACCAAAAATTTCAACAGCGAGTGCCACAAGTTCGTACGAAATTGGCAGCCAATGCTAGATTCTCCATACGAGCTGTAGCACAGTTTTTATACAAATAGTTATATAGCATATGAAATCGCATATTTCCAAATTAATCAGGTGACCATGTGTTCCCAAGCGGAAAGCAGCTTCAGATGAGCAACTTCATGAATATCAGCAAGCTCTTGATAAAATACTATCTGAAATGAAAAAAAAATCATTTAATGCCGTTGAATATATAGATTATTCCTGATTATTCAAAGCATTTGTTGCCTGCAACAGCCTAACTATACCTTTTTCTGGTGTCTCTAGACAAAAAGTTATACCTGAATGAACTGAATATGCTGAGAAGCATCACCAACGCTCCATATTTTGACATAAAACCTGAAAAGAGAATGATAGGCCTCAAGCTTGGAGGATTGCTGATATTTGCAGAATGACAAAAACAAAATATCATTATGCTGTGTGCTTTGCAAAAATAATGCAGATATGGTATTGGCTAATAAGATGGCACAAGCTACTCTATCCAACTGGCGTAGAGACTATTGGCAAGAGTGAAAAAAGGTGTGTGGTAAAATTGGAAATGTCCTAACAGCTTTAATGGCAATATCGGAAAAGACATGATTGCAGAATTATTTGCAAATAAATGCAAGTATTTGTACAATAGTGTGTCATATGATGAAAACGGATATGTAAAAGACTTTTAAGTGAGAAAAAATACTACGTGCAATCTAGGTGTTGTGAAAGAAAGCTTGGAATGTTTTAACAAACACAAATACCTTTGCATGATAAAAAACATGCCATTCATTCCTTGAAATATGGTAAGTCTGTAGGTGACGCCTGTCTGTATACCGATCAGTTAAAGCAAGCTACAAATCAACTGTTCCGCTATTCATCATTATTACGCAACAGCCATATTCGGTATGGCTTCTCACCTGATAGCCGTTGCTTGTCAACTGCCATTCCTGTTCTGAAAAATCCGAGAAAATTATTTTTACATGACTCTGATAATTACAGCGGCATAGCTCTCAGCAGCATTATTGATGTACTGTTGGATTGGGTAATCCGAATATAAATGGTGACATGTTAAAAAGCACCGACCTGCAATTCCCTTATAAACATAAACATTCTACAGTTCAAAGTTTCCTTCCCAATAAAGTTATTCAATTTTGTTGTAATGGAGGTGGAGACGTATGTGCACTCTGAGTGCATGAAATCAAACTTTCAATTGCAATGAGTATTTATGACTCTTCAAACTTTTGAAACATAAAGGATTATGTCCCTTAATAGTGCGTTTTCTTGCAATATTCTGCACATCTCAGACTGCGAGGATTCGTTTGTAAGACCACATACCTTTATACTTTGGTGCATGCAATGGAGTCAATCAGGGAGGTGTGTTGCCAACAACTTAATTCTCTCTCGACTATGACTAAGTATTGATTCTCCCATAGAAAGCCATGTGGAAACACATTCGTTCCCAACATGTGTGTGGAACGGTTTTACGACCGAAATGAAATAAAAGAGAGAATCCTACTAGTGGTTGTTTAATTAGTGAGCCAATAGATCACATAGGATAGAAAAGAGTAACTGAAAGTTCTTTCTTGGGTGACGTCCTTTACCAATGCAATGTTGAAAGTGAACAAAACGGTGTCAGAAAGGTTGCTGCAATTAGGTTTTGATAAAAACAAAGGATGTGTCGCTGCACAGGAGGAAAAAAATCAGACATTGCTGTGTCATGGGAAATTAATTAAGACAGTAATTGTTTCAAACCATTCACTGTTCGCCAAAGGCTCGCAGTGAATGATTTTTAAACTCCTGATGACCAAATCCATTCTCCATGACACAGCCATGAGGAATTCTATATATTTCGCCTTAAGTCAGGTAGTTTTGGACCTCACGTTAGGAATAAGTCCATTGGATCACTCACTTATACCAACACCATCTTACTCCTGCCTCCTCAGAAAATTGCCTTGCATAAGCTGATGGGCATATGCACATAATTCTGCCAAGGATACAATGTTAAGTTTAACATGAAAGAGCAAATCAGTAGTGTTTGGTAACTAGGATTGGAATGGGGTTTTTTGCTTTGACAACAATTTAATTCTATTTGCTGAAAGTGATATTCGTTCTGGTTCCCCCATTGGTAATGATCCACTAAAAAGCCAACTGGATTATG
This sequence comes from Hermodice carunculata, assembly GCA_964020975.1. Classification (NCBI taxonomy): domain Eukaryota; kingdom Metazoa; phylum Annelida; class Polychaeta; order Eunicida; family Amphinomidae; genus Hermodice; species Hermodice carunculata. The sequence continues at coordinate 25,361,919 of OZ026622.1, read as the reverse complement.
CTATTAAAGACTTGTACAGAAAATGTGACATTCTTGCTTCTCAGTTTTGTAATGCTGGTTCGGATATGAAATATAGCTTGTTTCAATCATACTGCATGTCAGCTATGGTTCTGTTTTTTGGATTTTATCCAATCCAAATTTTTCTTCTTCTTTTTTTATTTGTATTGCTTGGAGAAAATAAGAACGACGCACATTCCTAATTCCATGCAACACCGATTGCAGGTTTTTTTCAGTCTGCTATTTGATGATAGACCTGTCAGTCTTTATTGCATAATTAGAAAGAAAAATGTATCCAGAGCTCGAAATGAATGTGTAAAAATATGCTCCGAGATGCCACTGAGAGGTACCTGTTCACAAATGCGTTATTCAGTTAATTATATATGCCACAGTTATGCCATCCTTAAATTTAATATTAAACGCCTATGCACTTTTGATCTTGCCAGACATACATGTATTTACAAAGGAAAGGATCGGGTTTCTGAGGATGATAGTATGTCTGCAGGGGTTGTCCTTGACATCATTTGGGTTCGTGATAGCAAAGAGTTATCTTCCTTGTCATTCTCTGAGATGAAAGACATAATTGTTACATAATGAACTAAATGATGAGACCTTTTCTTTCTCTTTTCAATTTTGTGACTTGAGCATTGTAAGCTCGAAAGCCAAGTTAGAAGTCTTCTAGTTTAGCGATGTAAACAGTAATTTGTATGCTATTGGATATTCAACTTTTTAGAATATATATAATGTTTCAGTATACTGCCTAGCATCTTTACTGGCCATTTGGACATATTTTGTGCTCAACACAGTCTATGGTCTGTTTACAGATGTTTATATCAGATAGTACAATGTAGTGAGTAGCCAACCATCGTACAAAGTACATGTCAATTCACAGTTGCACAAGTTTCTTCAATTTATTACATTTTCCGTCACTGATTCACCAAGCTTTGTGATATTGTTCTGTTCTAAACGGTCCGCTTGTCTGCTTAGCTGTGTCTAGGGTACATTTTTGTGTCTGGCTCGTGGCCTGCTGGGTCCCAGTGCAACGAACCAGAGCACTGGGTCTGCTAAGCAGGCAAACGGTCTGCACTAGTTTGTTTTCTCTGTGAAAAAAAGAATATCTCTTCCGCCGAGTATGTTTTTTTTTTTTTTTTTTTTTTTGTCTTGTGTGAAAGGCGCTGACCGTTTTGGAGTAATTGATATTGGCATTAGGCAAGCCGTAGTTACAGATATGTCCTCTGCTCTCTGAAGAAGTCCAGTAGCTAACATGCCAACATTCAACATCAGTCCAAATATGAAAAGACAAGCACATATCCACCAAGCAAGAACAGCGGAAGGGAAACAAATTAGGACACTTTGCACAATTTATTTCTCCTCTTCTCGTGATTTGAAGTTCTGTTGGGCTTCTATTACCATTTCTAATATTCTTGCTTGAAGCTTTAGATATGATGAAAGGTTGCCTTGTGTATGAACCCCAACGTAGATGTTTGATTAGACTGGGTGATATATTTGATATTTTATAAAGCAATTAACTATTGGGGGTTTAATGTGTCACGACAAGCAAGGTGATTACCATGTGAAGATCACGTAAGTAATGTTTGCTGTATTCAATGAGAGCCAACCTTCTTCGAAATGAAATCTTACATTGCTTAATTAATCTCATCAAGTCATTTTTTCACATGATTTAGCCACAACGCATCTTTTCAAATAAAAAAAAAATGCATAATATCAACAAGAAAGAAAATTCTGAGCACTAACCTAAGGAAGAGAGGAGTAAAATGGAATAAAAATAACGGTGTGATGAATCGCAAACCTCAAGACTGGTGTATTATGATAATCAATTAAAATTAAAAATGAAATAAAAAAAAATTTAGAAATAAAAAATAAAAAAAAAAAATAATCAGGGCATGCTATCACAAAAGATCCCATCTGCACCCTTACTTACTAACCATTTTTGTCTTAATGGAAATTTTGATAAAGATATTACGTTAAAGCAGAGGGCATTTTACACACAGGCGCTTTTTGGCTAATTTCAGCGATAAAGGAATAATACATGGGTTTTTAAGCAGAGGATAATAGAGAACAAAATAAACCTCTCCTACTCACGGTCATCATTACCAAATGCAAGATTAAACACATTGTTCTCAACATGCTTGTAGCTGAAATAGTCCAAGGCACCAGGCGTCTTGTCGTTATGATGTGACTTTATTTAAAAACGCCAGGACTATAAATCTATAGTATATAATGCTCGACAGGTCACAAACAGGCCATACAATGTATACCATTATTATGTACTGCAGCAGTTATTTTGTCAAATGGGAAGCAAAGAGAGATAAAGGTGTATGCAAAAATTTAGAAGATGACCATTAACACTTAAAGCAGAATGGTTTGTCGTTTTGAATTTAATAATACCTGAAGCATTATAGAGTAATAAATATGACTTTATTGTTGCTGTTGCCTTTGCTGATACTTCTGTGCTGAATAGATTCAGGCGGCATGCAAAAGTCTAGGATTTTAAATGCTTAAAACCTACACATTTGAATAAAATCTATCGAAATATGAATAGCCAGTGCTATGGATATTGCAAGATCCGCATAGTAATGCAAGATAGTGAGTGGTATTAAAGAGAAAGCTTGGTCTGATAAAGAGGACTGGAACTTTTCACAACGAGGCTGAATCACCCAAGACCCTTTGTTTAATGGTGTGCATCAAACCCAGCCAAACCAATGATCAAGTGTAATGCTCACGGTAAAATCCAATTGTAAATTATGATTAACTTGATTACTATCTCACTATCTTCTGTTTCTGATCGTTCAACAGGATCAACATCTCTTGCTGTATACAGAATACTGTTTCGTACTATGTAGGAGTGACTTTTGACCAAGAGTTTATTTGAAAGCCAAGTGGATGAGATTGTTAACAAGCTAAAGAGGGCTCTTGGTGTCTTCAGCAGGGCGGCTAACATTTTAACGACTGAGTCACAAGTTACTCTGTATAATACCTTGGTATTACTCCACCAAGACTATTGTAGTGTTGTCTGGGGTAGCAGCCTGAGGAAAAGAGACATTGTGTGTCTACAAAGACTATAAAATAGGGTCATGCGGATAACCCTCCAGTGTCACTGAAGGACGCACATCGTGGACATGTTGAGCACTCTTAAATGGATGAGCGTTAGCCAGACATTACATTATCATCTCTGTATTTTTTGTGGAAAAAATTGTAAAGAATTGATTTCCTCCTCACCTCCCTCCAAACCATATTGACTCCTGTATCTGACATCCATACCTACAACACGAAAGCATCCTCCAATTCTAATCTTTTTTCGAACCAGTTTTCCCCGAGGTCCCTCTCCTTTTTAGGATCCAAAATTTGGAATAATATACATCAGTATGTCTAGGATGTGCATTCCCTGTGTAGCTTTAAGAAAGGATGCACCAAAATCATTTTTAACAAAATTGCCCCAATTTGACTCAATTATGTTATCTTAATGGTAAGGGATGGTTCAACATTTTCATCATTTTTGAATTAGTACTTACAGTACGCAAGGGGGGAGGGGGTTAAATGGGTCTGTACACTTCCACAAGATATGGAAAATGATGGTCAATTTTTGGCCTGTTTTGTGCAATTTTGCTACGATTTGGGGGGAAAATCATCATTTTTAAAGTACTAATTTGGGGGGAGGGAGGGGGGTCATGAAATTTAGTACCCTAAGTACTAATTCAAAAATGATGATAATGTTGAACCATCCCTAACAATTGTAATTCAAACTATGGTGTTTTCTGCTCAATATCCTATGCCACCCTGGTAGGGCTCTCCGGCCGGGCACCCTCCTCCTTTCTGGGGGACCCGGTATTGTACCTCGGTGGCTCCTGGATGCATACCTGCAATGCTTCTCTACTATGTAATGGTGCTATTTCTTCCTACGATCTTTCTGCAATGAATTTTATGACCATATGTAATTTTATATTCCCTGTATCTGTATATTTATTAACTGTGTTTTATTGTCATTGGCATTCATGCCTCAACAGTTTAAACTGCATGTGGATGGCAAGTAATCTTGTCAAAATTGCCAAATGTAACTTGCCGATACGCAGTGATCCTAAAAGGGCATATCATATAAACTTTTTTTTTTTTTGGCATGGACGCCTCATCTGCTTGCTGAGTCACATGTCATAAGCCAAAAAAAAGTTGGTTCTGTTTCCCCGCCCCTCAAGTTACATAAACTACAAGACGCCGCTGCTGATGGGAAGTGACCTGCAGCGCCACCTACATGTGACAAGTTTCTTTCCACAAACGTGCCGTCTGTCTCAAAGGCAAAGTGTGATGCATGAACAGTCATAATCAGAATCGTGCACAAAAAGCTTTATTGTGTCCTTTAATGTTGTTTGGAAATGGTAATCAAACTAAAAATTATTTCCCACATCGTGAATAATATTGCAAAAGATCTGCGGTGAGTTTGTTTTTGTTTTATTTATTTATTTTTTTCACCTTATGTTATCAGACTGTGAGGACAGACCACATGACAAACCTTACAATTGCGTATCTTATTGGGATGTAATAAGGCAATTCAGTGCAGTCAAAGGTGCGTTTGCATCAAATAATGTCCACATGCGGGCAGCGAGCGATATACCGAGGCTAGTGTAACCTACACTATCCTCAGTTCCCGTTTGAAACTTGCAACTATAAGTCAAAACCAAAATGAAGAATTAGTGGTGCCTGAAATCCCTTATATACACATATTCCAAGTTGTTGTGTGTGTGTTTTGGGAGAATGTGTGGGTTTGTCCAAAGTAGATGCAATTTAGCATAGAGATGGAGTTTCATGAACTGATGTACATAACAAGTCTCTCAATGAGGACCACGTCCGCTTTGTTTGAATATGTACGGACTATGATAATATATATGTATATATATATATATATATATATATATATATATATATATATATATATATATATATATATACATACATATATATATATACATACATATATATATATATTTATGTGTGTGTGTGTGTGTGTGTGTGTGTGTGTGTGTGTGTGTGTGCAATATATCAATAGCCAGATTTTGTCCGGTTACCGAGGAAATAACAGAACAAAGGAGACTAGATTTGAAAGACAAGCAACTCCTTGGTCGATGATATCAATATACTCTCAAAGTATTTATCAAAATTTTGTGGCGTGGTATTGTAATGATGCCAGTAACACTCTAAATTGCAATAAGATTGTTATCAATTTAGTCTCAGTTGACAAATATGGTTGACAGAACGTCTCTGCTGATTCGATATTTCTCTAAAAGCCGATTCATATACATAAAGACAAGTGGGCATAGGATGGACGAAAATCATCACAATCAAGCATTCACGTTCTGTCTGTCGACTGAAAAAGCACTCTTAATATATGGAAATGCATAATACGTATCTGTATTAGTAGTGATGTCGCTGAGAAAACTGCAGTCACACACACAAACACACACACACACACACACACACACACACACACACACACACACACACACAATTATGTAAAACAAACAAATCAAAACAAAAGCACGAACAGAGAAGAAACAGCGAACATTATTGGGACCATCAATCGACTGGGAAATCTGCAATTTTCTTTGCGGCTCATAAATCAAGGCAAGGAATGATTGACGTACAAAAAAGCGACTTGCTTTCAAACACTGGCTCCGAGTATGGTGCCTGTTTTCCAGTAAGCTACGTAATAGAATCTGTCTAACTGGTCTTGATAATATGGAGAAAAATGAATAAGGACTCTCTTAAGGTTTTTGTTTTGTTTCCTTTTTTTCTTTTCTTTTTTTTTTCTTTTTTTTTTTTTTTTTTTTTTTTTTTTTTAGTTTTTTTTTGTTTTGTTTTTGTTTCTGTTTTTTTTTTTTTTTTGTAATAAGTTGTTTGGTTTTCTTTGTGTTTTTTTTGTTTTTCAAAAGTGCCAGTAATGTATTCGTGATCTGTTATCATTTTTATTTTATTTCAGTTGGATATTTCTAAAATGCCGGTAAAGGAGGAAATAACATGTGTCGCCAGCCACGCTTTATGATGAACAATCATATTTTCTGTAATCTTTCTGTCCGTTGACTCTGTTGTAGAGCATCGTGACCTATTTCAATTTCAAGTGCATGATCAGTTTAAACGATATTTATATCAATACGGTTGTAACCGAATTCATCAGGTTTTTAAATTCATTTTTTATCAAAACCAATAAAACACAAAGCCAGTCTGTTTCCTGAGCATTGGTTCGATTCCAATCAGAGCCATTGTACCATTTGTTATTGTAATGCGAGTTGTTATCAACAGCATCGGCATATATACTCCGAGGAACACCGAAATAGGAGCATTGATATGCAAGATAACAGAATTCGAAAATGTTCACCGATAACGATAAAAAAACCCCCGAAAAGTACCATTTCGATCACATTTAATATGTATGAAGGCATTACGGACGTCTTGAATAGTTGACGAAAGGCTTAATGAAAAACGGTTCGGCAGCCATATGCAAGGTTTATTGTGTTACAATATGACAAATATGCAAAACAGAATACAATTTGCAGACTATGTAGCCTTGTATGAACAATGGTACCATGCAGTCGTGAAAGAGCCGATAGCGTTAAATTATAGAATTCCGTCGCGTTCGCTACCTAAAATATGCCACAAATTGTAGTCAAGATGCTGCAGAATGCATGCAAAATTGAAACGCGTTTACTTGATTTTAAAGATACCGGCTACAAAAAATATGACACTGTATCATTTTAGGCAAATTATAGAGCGGCGGATGATCGACTTTCACAAAAGAAAAATATTAATAAAATATCTTAAAAAATATAAAACATATTTTTTTTGCAAACAAATGTAATTCGAGTCTAATTATGCATTATAAAATCACAATTTTTTTTACACATGTAGAAAAAGGAGTGGTGGTAAACACTGCAACAACACAAAACATAAATACCGTTTGCATGTGTGCTCTAACACAATTACTACATTCAGTTAGGCTAGACGTAGTGTTACACAATGTCACAAATCATGTTAAATCAGATCACATCAGTGGAATATATATATTCGTACTCACAATAAACAATATGGCTTGACAAAAAAGAGAAGATACAAAATAAAAATTTAATTTATAACCCACCAGTCATCTTCTTTGACAATTCAGTTAGTCTAGACGTTGTGTTACGCAATGTCACAAATCATGTTGAATCAGATCACATCAGTGGAATGCATATACATATATATATATATATATATATATATATATATATATATATATATATATATATATATTCGTACTTACAATAAACAATATGGCTTGACAAAAAAGAGAAGATACAAAATGAAAAAATATAATTTATAACACATCTGTCATTTTCTTAGACAATGTTTATATCAATTTTGTACACAACAATTCAATCAATTGCACTGCTTCAGTTTCCTGTAGTATGGCATCAGAGTATCAAGCTCGCAATTCACATACCTCCCCTAGGTCGGAAGCAGATGCTACAGTTTCCTCTGACGCAGGGGTGATGTTCAAAACGATTAAATTCAAGGTACAACGTATGTGTGTGTCATGTGTCAACTCCCTATTAAGCTTTTATTTGGACACAATGAAATTAAACTTTCTTCCAATAAATCATTGACTACCCGACAGGATTAGTTAACTGCATGTTTCAACACACCATTTATACTTTAAGCGACTCCATGTGTAAAATTCATAAACCGCTTGTGCATTTGCATCTCGATTTGTAGATCATATGATATCAGAGGCAATAGTCATGATAGTACACAGTGTGATTGGTTAGGGAGTTCCCACATGCGGCGAACAGCTTAACGCCAAGCAACAAATACATTTTCTATTTTTCTTCTAGAAAAGTAGTCTTTGTGAGAGGCATGGGATGACATTTCAATAAGATCGGAATAATCATTATTGGGAAAAAATACTACCAAATTGTGTCATAAGTAAATTTACTTCTGCATATAATCGATTTACCTTCCTTTCGATCTTGGAGTCCATCAGTACATGTCCTATTAGATTACCCACCTGGACATATTGTGCAACCCTTTAAATGGGATTGCCGTCTATATGAATGGAATCATCTGAATCAGTTGGTAGCCACGTGCACGATATCCATCTTCCTTTGCTGGGATTAAAGCCCTTAATACATGAATACATATTAGTTTCAGTGGCGCCAAATAACACAGGATGAACAATATTGACTGGTGGGGAACGTACACATGTATATGTTTTGGATTTTTACATTGTTCACGACCACTCCCTTCCACATAAATTATCTAAGTGAAAATTCTGCAGACATTTAATCTGCAGCAATCGATCCACCTTGAGAAAAACAAGCATGAAAAACTAATTTTCAGTACAAGTAAACGGAATCATACCGCAATTTCGACCAATTTGATAGATCCATGTGCTTGTATTTACATCCTTTACACATGCAAGCAGCTGAAAGGTCGATGGCAAATAAGTGCGTTCGTTCCTACAGGTTACAGCCACAGCGCGCTTCATGCAATGTTTTGTAGAAATAGCAAGCATCATGAAAGAAAACTCGTATATCTAAAGTCAACCCTGCCTTTCTCATAAAAACATAAAGCGATAACAGATATGAGCGGCAGTGTTCAAGCCAATATAAACACATGCAAAATGCTACAGATAAATAAGGTGATGAGGTTCGTAACCAGGTAACGGTTTGGATATAAGTGCTTATTTTATGGTCGTTGTTCTGTTCACACACGAAGGCACGTCTTTTGAAGGTGTAGTATGACGGTTTCCGATGAATATTCACCGAGATTCACAACTCCCGGAAAATTTATTTTTCATCAGAGTGACAAAAAATAAAAAAAAAGAAGAAAATCATCATCTGCCTCAGTTCTTGTGAGCGGATGACAGCAACACACTTCTCTGAGTTGCGTGTGGTGCCCGACAACACTAACAAAATATGGTTTATTGCCACGCCAAAAAAGGACAACCCGAAGGACTGAGTGCGCGAGACGTTTTGCGTAAGTGTAATTCAATTTCTACTTTCTCTGCTAAGACACATCTTTAAATCACCAGGATGTTGTACGGACCAGAAGTACCGATTTCTGCTCAAACCACGGGTAGTGAAGTCACGTCCCTGTAACAAAACCAGGTGTCTTCCTGACGAGAGTATCCATTCACCAGTGCCTTTTGTATAAAGTAACTGGATACTTGACATTGCTTTTACCGTTGTATTGTTAGTGAGTGAAGACCTGAGGATTCCATGTATGTGTCTGTATATGATGATTATGTATACTATGTAGCTTGGGGTGCGGCGCATGGTATAGTACTTCATTTGGTACCCAAACCGGTCACTCACGCGGATATTTATCAAACTTACATTGAAGATTGCCGTCATTCCGGATCACGTGATCAGTCCAGTCTAACGTGACATAGTGCAGTAAAGATTTTTAAAGTTTGGAAGCGGTACCAGATGATTGTGTGGTTTTGTTGGTGGGGGATGTTTCTTGCTGAAAACAAATCATGGTCATGTATCATGCAAATTGAAATGATTTCTGTATAATTTAGTATCTCTCAAACTTACTTGATATTTATGATTTTGCTTCTGCAACATTAATCTATTGATTGTATGTTTTGTTGATATTTGATACTATTTAGATTCGATCTATCTGTATCTGACTCTGAATTTGGAATGGAAATTCGTAACTAGGGCCTTGTAGTTTGACAGAAAATAGTGCATTTTTTGTGCTGTCCAACGGTAGTTGCTGCATGATTCAATGTACAAACTGATTGAGTGACACAGTAGGGATTGCGTTCTCCGATGTGTCTGAATCATCATTTGCTCGTGTAAAGCCATAGTGACACTAAGCTTAAGCTACGTTTCAAAAAGGTAGAAATGCAGCTTTTGAATCACCTTATTTTGCATTATATAGCGATACAGGCTCAAATCTCGAGTGCTGTGGTAAAACCATTTTTCATAATATAAGATGTCCAAGAGCTACTAAAGCTTCCTTTGTTTCTTTTTGAAAATATACGGCAATCATACAGCCAAATTGACGTGGCTGCAATCGACCACAAAATAAGCATATATTGGACGACCGACAAGGAAGATTCAATGGTGATTTAGACAATAATCCTGACTAAGTCCAATTTACAAAGTGATCAAGAGGTTCATGTGAAGTGCTGGTGTGTATCCAAGATAATTACAGTTTGAGCGTAATATAAAGTATATAATGTAATACAATGTGATGTGATGTGACATCATATATGCTTCATGTCAAAATAATTAGTTGCAAATCACAGGACCTTGGTGTTCTAGCATTTGATCACCACACCAATACCCCACCCCAATATAACTCTAAATGTGAAGTATAACAATTTAATTCAAGTAGTTTAAAGATACCCCACAGGGGCTCAATGCACATGGCATATGATCCAAAATATAAAAGAAAAAAATATATTTATACACATGAAGGAAATAAGCAGAATTTTTTAAAGCAATAATATTGTGATAAAAAACATTACGTATTCTATTAATACCCTCTTGGAACTAAGAAACTGTTGTCGCCAATTGCAGACCAAGACAAGGAAAATGCCTTTTTCGTGAACCATATTTGGGGGCCGTATTATGTATCTGTCTATTGTGTATTTTGAAACAAAAATATAGTTCTCATGAAGCATAAAAAGCATACTACTGATGAAACATGATTCAGCATTTCACTATCGTGAACCACAAATTATCATTAAATAAGTCACAGACTATGAAATGAAGTATTTGCCCTCTGAATTGTGGAATACGCATTTACATTGTGTTTATAAAGGCGCAAATAGGTGTTTCAGGTTTAATAATGCTGCTCGAATTTTTTCTCATAAAAATATATGTGCCCACTTCACACTATTCCCTCACGAAGCTGTAGCCTGTAGACAGGCCAGGCTAATTATTTGGATCGGAAAATGATTTTTGATTCCATGATTATTATTAAGCCACCGCCAAATAGGAAGTTCTGTTGGTAGTGGCGGGGGTGGGAGTGGCAGGCAGTTGAAGCTGCTACCATTTGTATTGTGTATTTTTGCATTTGGTCGTTTTGCAAATTGTCTTTACCATTGAAGTTGCCTACCTGATACGGATCCAAAACCACATTTGAGATTTTGTAAAAAGGTCGTTTTAGTCTATTCATTTTCATTTATGTATTAACTATTATTACTTTTTTTTTTGGGGGGGGGGGGCAGGTCTGATTTTGCTTTTGCCACAACCCGCATACTTTTTGATACCCAGACCAAAATTTCATGTCAACTGGTTTCTGCCAACATTTGACTAGTGACCCACTTTTGTGTCACAGTGATCTGGATTTCCCAGAGGTGGGGTATATTGTACCTTTTAAAATGTTTGAACATAATTCAAGTCCAAAAACCATACATGAAAAGTTTGATACCTTCAGCACATATGTTACGTGGTAATATATGGGGTCATAGTTGAAGTTCATATGGCCATTTGAAGGAAAATTGCATTTTGTTTGAAATTTTCAATTCTACAATCAGTTTTCTAGAGCCTGCTGCGGTGTTGTTGCTTCACCTATTTTCACTGAAGTGGTGCACATGATATTTGATTAGTGATCTAGAACCAGCCTTTCTGATCCAATGTTTTGTTCTATTTTAATTTTTTTAGGTACGTATCTTGAAAAGTTATCAACCAATTTTAGCGATGTTGAGTTTTATATATAGCAGGAATCAGAGCCCACAAAACCTAATTACAACTAACCCAGTCGAGTTTGAATATAATGGCCATGGCCATTGAAAAAAGGCGTTATTTGTCAAATATAACTCTGTGTGAAACGTCAGACATGGCTCGGTCCCACAAGTTATTATTGTTGCAAGATTACAAATGTGTACTGGATTTTTTTTCCTGATTTCTCATCTCGATCTATATATTTAAGGTCACGAACTTTTACATTTTATTTTTTTTTCAATATTTGGAAGCTTATAACGTACGGTTTGCTTATTTTCTTCGAACAGTGTGGGCTAATGATTCAACGTCCAACATGAACCCTTTAATTAATTTGATCAATTTGTGACCTCCCAATTTTGTGGACATCGTGCTCTACTTATTGGAAACACATTTTGGCCTATATCTCGGATATTATTAGTAGATTTGCACGGTGTTAGGTTTTTTGCATAGCTCAACTCCAGGGCTAAAATCTCTGTGTGATTTTCCAATATCAAAGGTCAAGGTAATTTTACCTTTTTATAGAATTGCTGAGGATTTCTATTGCACTATGAAAATCAAACAATAGGACAACGGTGGTGCATGTACCATTTCTTAACTGTACAGAAGTTTTGCTGTGCCACTGTTTTATCCGCTACCGATTAAATTTTGTACTGACTTATTGCCTGCTGTCTACTGACGACTAAAGTGTTACATGAACTCCTCAATTGCTGGGATTCTTTACCCATACTACCCTTTAGTTTACTGTGAGCAAGACAAAGAACAACATTATATGCACTGGTTTCATATATAAATTTCTTAATACTTCATAATCTACTCCCCACTGCGTTATGAACGCCACTAAGGACTAGGGTGTTACATCCAACTAATTAGGTTTGAACCACATTTTCCAAAACTGTTGAGGGTTCTCACTAGATTATCTATTCACTCTCTGCTGCATTGTGAACAGGACCGCATTCAATGTTATAATCCATCCCCTTACCTGCCATTGCTCAATGCAAAGATACTCATCAATGTCTCAAATAGTGAATGGCATTCGTACCCCTACCCCGAAATACACTCACTTCTCATGGCAGTGTGAAGGTTAGTGACCCTTAAGACTGCTGTATATCCAAGTTACCAATACTAACCTTTTTGTGATCTGCAGAGGTATCACCCACAGGAAAGTTACAAGTGAGGTTACAGAAAACCTTGAGTCCAGCAAAATCGCCCACGGGGCACTGATTCTGAAAATTGGCCTGGATATTCGGGATATAACCGTAAAGGCACGTCACTCTAGCAGCCACTACATTATACATAGAGGCACTCAAAGGGCACTCAACGAGCTGTGTCACCTCTTGGCTTAATTTTCCTTCTACATGAAAAGGCAACCATAGATTTGATTACTATACCTACTTAGCTATTTGGCACACAGGGATGTAGTACATCTGAACAACGAGCAAGATATGCCTGCTTATTCATTAAACTTTATATACAGTTGCAGCAGCTAAACAGCAAACAGAGCAGGTTGAAGTTTTAGCACCATGCCCCCTTCTGGCATTTCTTTTTTGAAGATATTTGTTCTTTCAAATATTGATACATAATTTTGTAAATTTAGTCATGTATACAACTGTAATACACACTTTATACTTATGTGTGTGTTTGAACATCACTTATCGGTTCCTTAATTTAGCCATTTTGCCTCAGAAAGAACATTTTAGAAGGGTGAGGGTTATTCGGTGCTTAAATAAGTAAGACTTTTGATCACACTGCCAAACTCTGTGAAAGGGTACTGACTGTGAAAGTATGGTTAACATTATATTTTATGTTCGGAACGAGATGGACTCGAACCTGGAATCTTTGGCATCAGTCGCCTAGCTGAAATGGGAAACGCACATATCCACTCGACCAAATCCCCATTCTTACAAAAAAAGAATGGTTCAACGGAGGTAGTTATGTGCGAATGCTATATCAACATGGTTGTGCAGTATAAGTACTGAGTAGGCATTTATTTCCAGAATCGAGGACTTAAATCCACAAGCATAATGACTACGAATGAAAATGCGCAACAATCATGGTAGCAGCTGTGACAGTCATAATCATATATTTTAGAAATACATGACCCATATTCATAAATTTCAAAACCAACAATGACATCAAAGAAATTCCAGAGTTACCAAAACATCAAAATTCATCTTCCAATACCAATGTGAAGTACCAAATTTCATTCCTGACTTGAGACAGGCAGTCACCCATAAAAGGCAACTGGTGGTTTTAAACCAGTCCTCTCAACCTTTGAAATATTTTTCATTAACTACAGACTGTAGTGTTTCCAAAATGTATAGGCCTCACCACTCAAAACTCAAATTTTATCACTTTTGCTAAAAATTAAAAAGAGACTTGGTAAGCCTATCCCTTTTTGGTTCTCCTGGTTAGTCAGTCGGCTGAGTTTACAGAAAAATAGAAAGTAGGCCTGTATTGTCTGTGATATTTATGAATCTGGAACATTATAAACACTCCCCACCTCCATTGTAACTACGAGTCGGAGAACACAGCCCACAGCACAACATTGCCAATAAAGGATTTATCAAATAGTTTAGAAAAACATGATCCATATTCATAAATTTCAAACCCAACAATGACAGCAAAGACATTCAGAATTACCAAACCATCAACATTCACCTTCCAATACCAATGTGAAGAAACTCCTGACTTGAGACAGGCAGTCTCCCATGAAAAGCAACTGGTGGTTTTAAACCTGTCTTCTCAACCTTTGAAATATGCTTCATTACCTACAGACTTTAGTGTTTCCAAAATGTATACGCCTGACAACTCAAAACTCAAATTTTATCACTTCTGCCAAAAATGAAAAGACACTTAGTAGGCGTACCCCTTTTTGGTTCTCCTGGTTAGTCAGTCAGATGAATGTACAGTAAAAGAAGAAAGTAGGCCTATATTGTTTTTGTGACATTAATGAATCTAGAACATTATAAATACTCTACCTCTATTATAACTACAAGTCGGAAAAAACAGCTCACACCACAACAGAGCCAATGAAGTATTTATCAAATAGTTCAGAAAAACATGACCCATATTCATAAATTTTAAACCCAACAGTGAGAGCACACACATTCCAGAGGTTCCAAACCATCAACATTCATCCTCCGACAGCAATGTGAAGAAACAAATTTCACTCCTGACTAAATTTCAAACCAAACAATGACAGCAAAGATATCCCAACCCCTTCGTGCTCATCAAGCAACTGATGTCCTTCATAAAAGGAAGTATATACAATGATTGCAGTCGGATTCATTTTTCTAAACGAATATTATAAATTTTATACTTATTCCTTGAAAGCATTCAAAGGATACGCAGGAGAGCTATGTGGACAGAAAATACATTGGTGATTTGTTACTCAGCAAAACATGGAATCTATCATATGATAGATTGTCAAACTGGCAGTTCAAAGATCTATAGAGGGGATTGCAATGCCAGAACCTATAAAGGTGTTGCTGCCCTTGCACGAATCAACGCCAAAATAGTAAGAAGAACAAATGTTGAAGAAAATTATCTGGAAGATGATGTTTTTTCAAGTTGCTGCTCACAACAAACACAAAATTATGCCAACAGAATACAGTCCACTAACCAGTACCAATTACTTCATAAACTTTGAGGAAAGTTCAGAGCACGCCCTTTCTAAAACAATTAGAGCACCCCCTTTCTAAAACAATTAGACCACTCATAGTACAGTGGCGAGACCACCAAAAAATTGAAACCGTTCAACCGGCAAAATACCCAGCTGAATTTGGTATCAATCAAAAGATAAAAACCTGAAGTTTACCGACAGGTAGGGTGCATAATCAATTTCGTGGTCAATTTTTATTTATATTGGTTACCATGGCAACGAAATTAAGTTTTCGAGAAATAAAGCGAAAAACACCTTTTTAACCATAACTTCATATACATACAAAGTACCACTTCACAAATTTACATCAGCATACCTACTATACAGGTGTTTAAAAAGAAACAAGTTTGAGATAGTAAGTGTCAACAGTTGGTGGCCATGGCAACGAAATATTCGTTGAAATCACTTAAATTTGCAATTAAACATTAGAAACTTGTTTATAGTTTTAAATATCAGGAATAATTTTCGTCACATTTGATGTTAAAATGCAAAGAGATTCTTTCTGCACTAAAAGTGACGTCAAATGAGTGACAAAAGACTGTATTTGGGTCGCCTAGCAACGTTCTTTCAAATGTTAAGATTACTCAAAATGAGCAGATTTTTCTGGATATGGCAATTTGGCACATGGCTAGTGCTGCGCATTGCTGAGAAATGATACATGTGTTAACAATACCGGTAAATCTTTCTTTAAACAAAAAAATACCAAGCTAGATTTGGTATTAATTGAAAGATAAGAACCTGAAGTTAATGGTGAGGTAGAGTGTACTATCAATTCCATGGGCTATATAAAATCACTGGTGACCTTAGTGTAATCAGCTGTTGATGGGAAACCTAATGCATATCCACTAGTAATGGCTTTGCCTGGAAGCATGGCACATTTCTGGATAAATCGAAATCAAATCATTCTTGTTTCTCAATATGGCATGTGTCACAATCAATGAAATCGTTTAAAATCTAATGCAGAAACACAATTGTAAGAAAAAAGTTTGTAGCACAGCAAAGGTTTTCCGGAATAATGATTTCATGTTTGTCATACAGCAATGTAAACACACACACACACACACACACACACACACACACACACACACACACACACACACACACACACACACACACACACACACACAAACAAAATACAAAATAAAAAAAACGAAAAAAAACCCAACAACATCAACATTCACCTTCCAATACCAATGTGAAGAAACAGATTTCACTCCTGACTTGATTTACTGATACATGTGATAACAATACCGGTAAATCTTTCTTTAAACAAAAAAATACCAAGCTAGATTTGGTATTAAAACAAAAAAACAAAAACTAAAACAAAAACAAAACGAAACAAACAAAAAAAAAACGAAAAACCAAAAAAACAAAAAATAAACAAACAAACAAACGAAACAAAACAAAAACAAACCAACAAACAAACAAAAACACAAAAAACAATCTAAGAATCTGGACCGCGTGAAAAGCTCTTGTTCACATATTTATGCTTAAACATAATCAGGCTCAGTCAGATTAGTGGAACAACATTTGGGTTGAATCAAAAAGCAAAGATGAAAATTTGTGAAGAACAATCAGTAAAGTACCTAAGGTGATTACCGTGGAACTAGCACAGCCTCTTATTAAAAATGATGATGACTATGATTTAGATGATGAAACTATAAGAAGCAGACTGCACCAAGTACACTTCTCCTCAATTTTTCAACAACAGTATAGATATCTGGATTAATGAGGTCATTGCGCTTGCCAAGCTGGAGTATTTAATTAGAATCGAAAGCTGAACATTTCCATATACAAACTTGTTAAGTGCAATCAGGAAATGAATGAATGAATGAATGAATGAATGAATGAATGAATGAATGAACTTAATTTTCACATAATTAACATAAATTACAGGTGACAATGGTATGAGGGCTCCCAGAGGAGTTACAACTCGTCTAGCTGGGCGCCTAATATATGTACATACAATTAATGATACA
This sequence comes from Hermodice carunculata, assembly GCA_964020975.1. Taxonomy (NCBI): domain Eukaryota; kingdom Metazoa; phylum Annelida; class Polychaeta; order Eunicida; family Amphinomidae; genus Hermodice; species Hermodice carunculata. Next base: position 25,344,556 of record OZ026622.1, on the reverse strand, counting down.
GAAACGGAGGAAAAAATGGTAAAGTAATAATAATGATAATAAAAATGAATAAGAAAAAAAAAACAAAAACAAAAAAAAAAACAAAAAAAAAAAAAAACAAAAACAAAAAAAAAAAAAAAAAAAAACTTAAAGTATTCATATGTACAATAATCATGCTGTCTGAGATCATAAAATGATATATAAAAATAGGCCAGCTTTACCAAATAGCTAAACAGTCCATATTATGTACAATAATAATGATGTCTGAGATCAAAAGTGAGATATCGAATATGCTAGCTTTACCAAATACCTAACTGTTCATATGTATAGTAATCATGGTAAAACATATACATGGCGTACCTGAGATCAAAAGATTTCAATATAAAACATGCATTAATACATCAAAAACTTCTATATTTGAAGAACTAATCATATATCTAATACTGTTGATGTTAACTGCTAAATCACAATACATTAAAAAAGTGGATTTGCAGATCATTTACTGGTAGGATAGTAAGAAGAATTGTTTCAGTTGTCTTTTAAATTTAGTGTTACTGTCAATGTCTCTCAAATTTGGGGGAGTTTGTTCCAAAGGTATGGACCCATGAACTTTGTCATGTTGTGACCGTGGGTTGAATTTAACCGTGGAATATGCAAATTCGCATTCTGTCGTGTATTGTATTGATGAATTTGGTTGTTGTTTGTGAAATAATCATTAAAAACTGCTGGTAATTTACCATTTATTTGCTTGTGGACAAAATTTGTGATAACATGTTCATGTATGTGGTGTACCTTTAACGCATTTGCCTGCTTATGTATTTCATTTGTTGAGGTTCTTGGGTGCTTGTTTAAAAGAATTTTCAGTGACTTATTTTGAATGGTTTTCAGTTTGTTTATATTCGATGTGGAAGTTGTACCATATATTTCAATACCGTAGGAAATGCGGGGGAAAATGAAGGAATAGTATAATATTTTTGCACAGTGTACTGGGAGATGTGTTCTGATGTACTTGAAGCAGTTTATGTAATTTATTATGTTGTTTGCACTAGTTCGACATGCTCATTCCAGTTTAATTCATTCAGTTTACATCATAAATAGCATAAAGGACTTCCAGTAAAATCAAGAAACAAGAACTTAAATCTGTACTGGTATGCATCAAAGCTGATCGCAGCACTGGCTGAGATAAGATGCACCAAGGGATGATTAACAAGACAGACACTGCCATTGAAAAGCCCCTCCAGACCCTTCTTCAGATGTGTTGGACGCAAGGTACACTATTGTCCATTTGGCAAATTGACAATAGAATTCCCATTAAGAAACATGATAACCCTTCCTGTAACATAGAGTAAGCATATAAATCCCTTTGCTTCAATTACGGATTGGCAAATTATGCAAGAAATCATCACAAGAATTCTTCCACTGCTTCAGGAGCTGGATTTTTTCCAACAAAAGGCAATTTGGTAATCGAAAAGGCAGAGATAAGACTCAAGCCCTTCTCTTCTTCACCATACATGTACTTGAAGGTTTCAAAGCAGAAAAGGACAGGGTGACGGCATTGATATATAGGAAGGGTCCCTTTGACACCTTTTGGAAAGGAGCAGCCACTTAACAAAGAGCATAGACCCAAAATGTGTGGCTGTATGCTTCTTACATCTATTTTTTTTCAGGAAACAGAAAATCTAGAAGTCTTGTACGTACTTTCATGTCCGTGTGAAGCAATTGCAAGTGTTCTTCAAGGATCTATCTCTGCTCCCCTCGTTTTAACACATGCTCACCACAGATCTCATAATGTGCTCAAGACCGCATATGGAGCAAGCTGATGATATAAAATAATGGATGATGTTAGCGTCAATGGCAGATTGCTATGTCAAACCTCTGAAACTAAATGACTCTGTGTCGACATTGATGGAAATCTCATTTCAAGAGTCATTTAGAAATGGCGGCAGCAAAGGCCACCAGGACTCGGTAAAAAAATGGTGCCTTCGCTAGGGAGAATAAAGAAGCATCAGCAGCGATCATGACGCTACTTTATAAAGCATGTGTTGTAAGTTCGAATTTGGAATACGCTCATCCACCTTGGAACACCACAGGCAATATCAACAGAAAATAACCACAGAAACTATTGCTGTCTATCATTCAAAACATGTCAATTAGGGGTACAGCAGGAGTCACTGGTGGCTGATCTGCTGATACTTTTGAGGTAATCAGACCCCCCACCTTGACATGAAATTTCAAGAATGCAAACTGAAGGAGTTAGCTGAAGTAATGACAAAGAATACTCTGATGCACTCAGAAAATGCTCTATTAGATATATGAGAACCATGATTATGATAAAGAAATAAAACTGATGTACATTTACACAAAACAGTGTCCAAAAATCTCCAGATGAATCTAAAACAGTTTCACATTGACGAAATATTTCTGTGAATGTCTAGCCTGCACACTAAAATAACCACAGAAACTATTGCTTGGTCAAATCTGGAGCACAGTGCCACCAGTTGTGCAACACAAAAATAACAGGCAAATTACGCTGCCATAAAATACTTGGGTAAAGTTGTGAAAACTGTAGTCGCCTTTGTCGGTGGGTTAGCTTTTGGCAATCCAGGTCCTTAGGGAGCAGGGACAGCTTTTCACTGGAACGGGAGAAAAACAGATACCTGCCATCAACTCCAGACCACTATCAAGGCTCTCGAACAGTTACCATTGAGAACTACTTATATAGGCAATTGACACGGCACAAAATATCAGAGCAAAAACACCCAAATTACAAAATCAAAGATATATCTAATTGCCCATTGTTAAATTTCTCTAACAGACATTACATCTCCTTAGGCACCTGAAAATAATATAAACATCATAAATAGCATAAAGGACTCTCTGCAACTGCTTCACACACTTAGCAACAAAGTAACAATCACTTGAACCACTGTAGATATCAATCTTGAAAGCAAAGACCAAGCAGACGTTTCAGCTAAAGACGCTGCCTCAGTTATGAACACTTTTCAGCTCACACCACATATTTCCACACCTGATGTAATATAATGCATTGGATAAGCATCCAGAACTATTTTGGAAGTCTCGAAGGTGCGCCAGGCTGGACATATGATATATGATTACCTTATATTAACTTGAAACAGAAACTTAATTAGCCAAGGGACTTAGTTTAAACAGACTCTTCCTTGGTCACACAAAGCTGAAGTTTCATATGCACAGGATCAGCCATATAGCTCACTTAATTCCCCTTTGTATATGTGGTTACAAACAAGAGACTACATAACAAGCCCTTTGCAATTGCTACCTCTACAAAGAGAAAGGAGCAACATTATGTAACATAATTGAAACACTGCTCATCAAAAACAACACCATACCTCAGAGGTTTGAAATTCATGAATGGGCAGCACTTATAAACATGAACAGGAAACAAATGCCAAGATTCAAGAAGGCTTACTAATTTTTTCTGACCCACCTGAATATCTAAAGTGCCTTAGTAGTCCCGATGCACAACATAGAAAGACAGGAAAAAAAAACTCACAGCTACTGTACATATGTGTTAAATCTCCCCAATACCACGGAACATAGTGGTAGTGAACAATGCATGCAGTTTGATCACAGAATCGCATCACATGTTTGATTAGTTCTCTTAGATGTGCACCTGTAGACACCCCCAAACTTGTGCCGAAAAACTGGCATAACCATGCATAATTTTATCAAGCTTTGCATCAAGTAATACTTATACACTATACGTAAGGATCTCGGGTAGAACAAGTTACCATCCTTATCTGATCTTAAGAACCCATGTATACATATATACCTGCAGAACACTTTAATAGAACTTCACCTTGCATTCCTACTAAACATTTTCTCAGCAAAGGAACACTTTGGTTCTATTTCAAGAAAAGTTATCCATAAATCCCCCAAAATAAAGAGATACAATGTGTGCATATGCAAAATATTTGGTCATGTTCAATATTTGAAAACTTGATTCAACTTTTTGGTTTTGCGTGTGACGTTAACATTTAATCAGGATTTTTGAATGTATTATTATTATTATTATTATTATTATTATTATTATTATTATTATTATTATTATTATTATTATTATTATTATTATTATTATTATTATTATGGTTTTGCGTGTGACGTTAACATTTAATAAGGATTTTTGAATGTATTATTATTATTATTATTATTATTATTATTATTATTATTATTATTATTATTATTATTGTTGTTGTTATTGTTGTTGTTGTTGTTGTTGTTGTTGCTGTTGTTGTTGTTGTTGTTGTAACTGGGTATACAACAGTGGCAACAAAAGACATCACTGCTGAGATAATGACAATATATCTCCCACCCCATAAGAATGACTCAGTCTTGTGGACATCATTCACAAATGTGCATCACGTCGGGAAGCTAGTCGCAAACCAGCATATACCAGTTTTCCTAAGTGAACTACAGGCATAAATAGATATCTACGTGCACGTTTTTAATAAAGTACCATCGTCGAGCGGGCAACCAAACAGCGTCCTGGTTACGTAACTGAAATATTTGTCTTTATCATACGTCAAAGTCTGTTGATTGTTCCAATCGATAGAAACTGTGTGAGTGAAGCTCTCTTCACTAATATCTGCAATTCTGATAGTCGATGCATATTAGTATGTAATTAGGTTTATTGTTAGGGCACAGATCGTTTGTCATTAATAACAATATTGCTGTCTGACTGGGATGCATGTTTTGCTTTTGAAATTATATTACGATTATCTACGAAAGAAAAAAAGGAAGACTGCATAAAGTGCCCCTCCTTTGTGAATACACCCCCACGATACAATTCAGTGCTAATAGGAGTAAAAGGTCCCCCATGCTTATGACACATTGACAGAAACTAAGAGCCAGAGAGCAACCTATCTTGTTGTATTTGTGCGTGTGATGGTCATGCCCATGGGACTTGCTAATTGAGTTTGACCGTAAAACTAGCCATGATAGATATGCTAGGACGCCTCCACAAAATCGACAGGAAAGAAATTTATGCTCTCTTTGGGAAAAGAACAAAACCTCGAGTCGGCAACCCGTTGGCAGTAGCCGGTCTTGTCTGATTAATTAGCATATTTATACACCATGCTCAGGCAGCAAAGCAACGTCAGCATCTCTTCCCTCGGTTTACCTTGAATCCCCCGGTGAGGAGTCAGCACTGTTTACCTCAGCATACTGCAGACTGCGTCAATTTTGGCAGACAAACAAATCTCTCTGATTTTTTTATTGTCATTTATGGCGACGTTCTCAGAAAAGTACTGATCCACTATATATATATATATAGAGAGAGAGAGAGAGAGAGAGAGAGAGAGAGAGAGAGAGAGAGACAGAGAGAGAGAGAGAGAGAGAGAGAGAGAGAGACAGAGAGAGAGAGAGAGAGAGAGAGAGAGAGACAGAGAGAGACTCAGATAGCCGACATATTCAGTTATCTGATCTGATACATTTCTTAGGGAAGCGATGGGTCTATATAATCTATTTGCACTGTACATATATATATATATGTAAGAGGTATAACCAATTTATTTTTCTGTAAAGTGTGCTATATGGCCACTCAATGTCATGAGTGATAGTTACGAGTGATCACTGCTTTGGTTTGATCTTTTGCCAACTGTCGAATGATGAGAATTCTAAAATATATTTACTAGGATTTGAACGGTTAAAGTCGTCCTATGCGTGACTCTTTAGCTGCTAATAATTTGATTCTGGCGGACTTCCGTACTGTTCAGCCGATAGAATACACATATGTTTACATGCCAATGGTGTGTTTGCGTTTTATATATTTGGTCATTCCACTCATTCGGTAGACCTTTACGCCCAACATACACTACACCTATTGCTACTCTGTTTCCATCTTACTCTACTCTTATCTCCTGGATTTTTGTTTTTAGCTTACTTTCATCTTCCAATCTGTCCTTCCAGACCTCATGCCACTTTGTCCCTTTCTTTATCAATAACCCGACTCCGCATCCCTTCCTTTGCCCACTTTTTCATCCTCTACCTATCATATCATGTCCTACACTATCCCTATATCTTCTCTTCTAATATGTGTCTCTGCTAGTGCTATAATATTCAACTATTCCTGCTATGTTCCCTTTTAATACTTTATACTTGATATATCCTATTTTCATGTTGCTGTTCTTTTTCTCCCTCCTTCCTTGGCACTTGACATATCATATTTTCAGGTTGCTGTTCTTTTTCTCCCTCGTTCTTGTTTTACTACCACTTCTTGTTTGCCTACAATCGTCATACTTTTCTGGAGCTGACCTGGTAGTTGCTGGGGTCTCTAGTTCCCCTGCTGCTGCACCTACTCAATAGAGACCTCCGCTTGCCTGTCTCTTCCCCTCTGACTGGGGTGTAGCTCATCCGCATCAAACATCTCTCTTCTCCCTGCAAAATCCTCTCACACATCTCCCATTGCTATTCCAATATGCCTACATCACTTCTCTAACCTTCGGTTAATCCAAATATGCCCCTATAATGGTCATACTATGTGCCAAACCTGGATGGTCATTTATTTTACTTATACCTGTGCACATATACAATTGTTTAATTTTCCTTACTTGTTGGGGTTAAATAAAGTGTTATACTTATTATTACAATCCACACAACAACGGTACCATGATAAAAAAACTGTTAAAGTATTAACTAACGGTTTTTAGATTTATGGCAGCATATTTCTTCTAAATTTCCAGAGTTTTTTTCCAGTTGTGTGTAGCCGTAGTCTTGACCATTGATCACGGTTTCTACAAAGTGTTTAACGTTCCTGACATTTCAATTAATTTCATAACAGATCTCAGATTCTCGACCTAATTAAAAATGTGTGCTTTGCTCTCCTTCATACTGCATTTCGTATTCGTTCACTGATACATAAAAAAATTATAAAGTTATCGGTATGTCTACCTTGAACTTCTAGATTTCGACCATGCTTGGCTAGTGACGGCTGTATTTTGATCATGAATGGTTCTTATATGCCGTGATTTTCGGTGCATTTTCTCTAGCATTATTGTAAAATGTTGCCTGCGTCCAGTTTTTTTATGACAATAATCCATGCTAAACACAGCAATCTTGAAACACTGTCCAGCAAGTGAAGGTTCCTTTTGTAAACCTGTTATCTCACACTAATAGTAATTGTAAACATTGAATGATTAAACATTTCCCTCTCATAGTGCCAACAAATGAAAGCACTTTTTCTTCAACATAAAATCAAAGTACCAGCAAGCACATCTATTGCTAATAATTTGCCTTATCAGATAGATTAGCATAAAGAAACACTTAGGGACAAATCTTAGGTGATACCAAACGCTGTATTTTCCCTCAAATCCCAGGATGAAGTCAGTCAATATTTCAACCATATAAAATTCGTCATGTAATATTTACATTGTCAAAATGACATCTTATCATTTTTCATATTCAATTAATTGAGTGAAAAATACGATAAATTTATGTCGACCTGTATGGGATTCGAATAATATATTGCTCGGTGGATATTCAAATCTTGCGGCTATATCTCGAGCTGTTTATGTTGTCAAGATGTAGACGGTTTTCGACAAAGATATTGACGCATAATAGTCTCGTGCTACTATTTGTCCGCTACATGGATAATTATTCAAAATGGCAGTCACCTGAAATGGCTATTACTCCTCTTGGAATTGCGGAACGAAGGATTACCAGGGTACTTATGGATCGGGTTAACTTATATTTTTGTTTTTGCTCAAAACGTCAGATGCCCCAATAATAGTCATATTATGTCAATCCACATCATTAAAACTGATATGGTTCAAAATGCCGGCCTTTATCCGCCTGTTACAAAAGCCACCTTGTTATTTTGTGACCATACCTAACTCCCCGACAGTGTTTTATTTCAATAGCTGATCAGTTATTCCTTGAATGCTCATCAGACTGTCAGGTTATTATAGCCTCCAGTTATTTGATGACTGGTCATCAAGTTATTTTAACCATATCACAATTATTGATTACATAGAGCTAAATTTGTTAGACCAAGATAGTTATTGTAACACAAGAACATTATTACAAACGGAAGATTTTTGGATCAAAACACTTGATTCAGCATTTCTCTTTGGACACTATGACAGAATTTTAAGCTTCCGTGATGGTAGGAATTTGGATTTTGCAACTCTTCATAGCAGTAACACACCTGTTTATAATAACCAAGCTGGTATTCAAGGAAAAAAAGAAAGTCCAAGGCGGAAAAACAGGAAATTTAGGAATGTGCATAAAAAAGACTTTGTTCAAAGTTTATTATTTTCTTTCACCCGTAACATTGATCAATTACATATAGCTCTAAAAGCACTATCATTTCAAGATATAACTGGAATCAATGAATATATGGGACTTACTTATTCTGAACACACATTTCCACAAAAAGATATATTTCAGTTTTGTTCATAAATACCATAAACATGCGTTTACAGGTAATTTGGTTATAATACTAAATACAGTTTTGAAAAATGATAAGAAAAGGGAAAAAAATTCGACATGTGTTAAGTTGAACATTGACAGTGTTTTTCCGCATACATGTTATGTGATTCGTTTGATTCCTACTCTATGAAATGTGCAAAGAAAATAAAAGTGGAAATTTTTCAGAAATTTGAATAATGGTTATCAAACATGCAGAAGTCTTTAGAAATATAATTTATCATTAGAAGTCGCACATTAAGAATTTCAGTAAATTTAAAGCAAAGTTTGTTAACCAGTCAGAAAAGTGCAAGAAATTTGTAATCACTAACATTGATAAGGCAGGTTGGGATTATCGGCTAAGAATGTTATCTGGATGTTTTGAAAAATGAACTTGGCATAAAGAATATTTCAGACATAAGAGGACATGACGTATATATGCTGCACAAACAATCCGTTAATAAATACACATGAGGATGTGATAAAAAGAAATTTGTATGTCAAAATTCGTGACGAAGACTCCTGTATTCCACTTTTGTTCTGGATACCCAAATTACACAATACGCCTTTTAAATCAAACTTCACAGCAGGTGCTTCAAAAATGTACAACTAAACAACTATCAAAGGAAGTAAGCCTGTGTTTGACTGCAATTAGGAATCATTTCCGTAAATACTGGCATGAAATTTCTAGAAACTATGGAATAAATTGTTTTGGGAGTGTTAACATTTCATCCAGGTTTGTTTCTAAATCGATCTAAGATTTAAAGGCAAAAGTATCAAATGTTTTGATTTTTCCATACTATACACAAATCTACCCATATATGCAGTCGAAGGTTCTCCATCACAATTAATAAGCAAAACATGATACCGAACCATACATAAATATTAAATCATAGTCGATGAAAGCATATTGGTCATACAATAAATATTCAAAAGAAACATTAAATCTTACACTGTTGAAACTGCGATAGAGGCGGTTTATTTTGTAAATATTAGAGATTGAATACATAACCCCAGTTTGTTTCTACTTCAGTTATACACTGGCACGTGGTTGGACTAATGTGTCCTATCCAGCTTGAACGGGTACATACTAGTTCAGGGGTAGGTCACTATATTCTTATCTTAACTTGTTCTATACTATTAAGTAATTATGTTTAGTTTGATAAGTATTCTGCATTCATATTGAGCTCTACATTTATTAGCAAAACTTATCTTGTTTAGCTTATTCATCGTTTGCCATGTTCATATTTAGATCAAACAAGGAGCCCCTAATCAGTGAGACATGTACGGGTACAGGCTCCGAAACATGTTCTGAGTAGTTATCCGCTTAAGACCCTTTAAATTATTTGGACTGATACAGCCTATGTCAAAATTCTACACAGGAACGTGTGCAATATGGACAATAGTACTTCCATACATATGTATACATATATATATATATATAGAGAGAGAGAGAGAGAGAGAGAGAGAGAGACAGAGAGAGACAGAGAGAGACAGAGACAGAGAGAGAGAGAGAGAGAGAGAGAAAGAGAGAGAGAGAGAGAGAGAAAGAGAGAGAGAGAGAGAGAGAGAGAGAGAGAGAAGTAAGGTTAGCTTATGGAGAGTAACAAATTTGGACTACAGACTAGGGTAGTGACTGCTACTACTACATGCAAAACTGCTTCCCCAACAGCTTCGCCAGATCCACTTCAAGCTTGGTGGCAATGTACCCTGTGTAGAGATTTACCACTTTGTCAACTAGTTATACTCCGAATATATTGCATTTTTCACAACTTGTCACACTTTCTGGCAAAACATGTTCCGAAACCGCTGAGCCAATCGCGTCGAATTTATATAGGGATATCTCGTAGAATATTTTCCCTTAATTTGATCACCAGATAGCTCTGCGATTTTTTCTGGTTTTAATGAATATTTGTGTGTTTTTTCTATTTTCGAATTTCTCCTCCCAAGCCCTGTGTCGGATTGTTTAAGAATGTCAGAAAATACAGTGGAACCTGTCCTCAGGGACAATCCACAAGACCTGTGAAAATTGGTCTGTTCTGATAGGTGGTCCTTTAATGCAGGTAAAAGTTAACTAAAATATGCTAATAGGGATGTTAAAACTGGTCCTTTAGCACCGAGGGTCCCTTAGCAGTAGTGGGCTTACAGGCAGGTTCTACTGTATAGTGACCTTGACACTTGATCGTTATGCTCCCTCCCCCATTCGATGCAGGTCAACAATTGACATACTGTGATAAAAAGAAAATTCAAACAAAATAGACAGTTTCATACCTGGTGGTGTAATGGACAGCACATGGGTTCTGCTGGTCACAATACTGAGTTCAAACCCTCCCGGTATCCATATTTAGTGCAAATAAAGCTGTCAAAGGTCCACTCTAAAGTGCTGAGACTACTGACATTTCAATAATGTTGGATGAATAAATTAAAATATATCCACTAAGCGTTATGCAAGCTCAATGAAACGTAGACTCCACCCAGAACAAAGCAAACTGGGATAGGAGCAATAGTAGAGCCTGAACTTTGAACAGTGAGCCAGTATTTTATATTTGTTGACGAACAGTCTTTAATACAGGTGAATTTGGCCTTGTTTTAAAGTCAGTGAACCACTTCATTGTGAGCACGCAAGGTCATCTGAGCGCAGAACCAGTCCTTAGATACCTTGTTCAGAACCGAATTGTGGAGCAACCACGGGCGGACGCACCCCTGACAACCAATTAGGGGGCCCCTTTAGAAAAGACCTATAAAAAGGGTGATCTTCTTCCATAGTGAATGGAAGCAGGTATTTCTGCTGTACCACACATGTGGCTATCCTTAATAGTTCCCCAGTCACAGGTGCCTATCTATGCAAATGAAGGAGTACGGATGACTATTATATCACTGAGACTTTTCTACAGTCCTTTTTGGTGTTGTCTTCCAAATTAAGTCACGCAGTTCCACAGCCTTCTGGTCTTCAAATTGATAATCTAAAAAAAAAATAGAAAAGAAAAAAAAAACAGGAAAAAAACGGTAATAAATAAATTATAAATAAAGTTAACTGTATTAAAATCACAATGTGAATTTAAAGAGGGCGAAACTAATAACTATGGTTGAACCCTGAAAAAGTGTGGCATTTGAAAGGGTATCTGTATGCAGACGACGACATGAAAAAACAAAAAAGCTTACCAGAAGAAATAGGTCGACAGGCAGTGACCATAAGCTTGGGCCGTGTTTTTCTCCCATATCTCAAATATCAACTGACTCTGCCAGAGCTTCTTGCAGGTCATCATAAGCGATGTTTAAGTTGGTAGAAGCACGACCCTCACTAAACAATCATACATTTGTGTGAGGTGAAAATGTTCATCAGGGTCATGTGAAAAAAAGCTGGCTAAGATTATTGTTATCCTTTTCCAACTGGGTAGAAACATACATGTTAAACTATATGCCATGCCCAGCCAAGCCAATTGAGCTTCCGTCATGCAAAGAACCAAAGACCCTAGTAAAACGGGGAAAAATAAACAAATGAATAAACAAATCAAGATCGTTTGAACGCAGAGCGGGTCACATGTCAAGAGCTTAGCTGTAATACAAAAAGAAAAAAAAAAGAAAAGAAACGCCAGAGGTGTTTTAGATTTACACTTTCCAAGCTGTAAAGGAGTAGACAGAAGTGGTAATTAAGTTTTAGCGAATTGCACTGATGTAAGAATCTCGTCTCTGGGTGATTGCATTAGTCAGTGATTTGTAACGAATTTTTCAGTGTTTGCCATGCAATAAGAACAGATTTTCATTGAGTCTAAAATTCTTGTCAAAATTTTATACAAAAAAAAAGGAAAAAAGTGTGGACCCGAACACTAATAATGAAATTCCATTGGATTGACTAGGACACATGCATACATTGGCTAAAACTATCCTGGTCAGAAGGATGGAAGTTGCATTTTGATTGACAACTTTGCTGTAAAAGTAAAATGCCACACAAATGCAGTTACTTTAACTAAAATTATTATATAGTTTTTTTGTTTTTGTTTTTTTTCTTCGGGTGGGGGTGGGGGTTATAAAAAGAGAAATGATGTTCCATATTAATGATTGTCTATTCGACATATATATTCACTATGTAAGATAATGTTCTCCAAGCTCCGCCTCCACCAAAATAATGTCCCTGTGTGCATCGCACTCAGGTGCACTATTTTGGCGGGGTCTTCGCTTGTCTACCATTATCCTTCACATTGGCATAATGTGCACAATGGAAGAACAACACAATGCCATGAAATTGCTAGCTTACATGTAGTTTAATAATGATTAAGTACTTGTAGCTGATAACCTTTCTGTAAATCCGAATGTATAATTTGACTTTGATGACTCTCACGTTTGTTCCGCAGTCATCAAGACCATCTTAAACTATCGATTGAAGCTTGGTGTGGGTCTATTTTAGTGTGTTGTTCAATATTTAAGACAGTGGTCAGTTTCAGCTGCACAACCGTCCTAAATGCACAACTTGTGTTTAATAATTTACACACACACATACACACATATGCATGCATACATACAGACACACACACACACAGAGAGAGAGAGAGAGAGAGAGAGAGAGAGAGAGAGAGAGAGAGAGAGAGAAATTATATTTATTTCAAAAATTACATTCATTCAAAAATAGAGAATGGCCTCTAAAACCAAGACGTTAATTATTGCTGGAGCCATTCAACATTAACTACCTTAGAATCTTTGGGGAACCTACGTATTAAAATATGCTGCAGATTGCTATATGACAAGCCGGTTTCGCAATTCATGTGGAACATATGGCTCTATACTTTTAGATCGCTCATAGTCAGAACATGAAAGGAAAATTGTCAGCTGTCAGTGTGTGGGGCCCTGGTTAATCGGTAGCTCTATGTTTTGACACAGCACAGACGAAATTAAAACATGTTACTGTGGCCCCTATACGGTAGGGGAACAGGGTAGAACATAAAGTACAGAGAAACAGAGAAACTTTATTGGAAATATAAAGGAGTATGGGAGAAAGACACATATTTTGGAGCAAGGAACAACAATACACCGACAAATATTGCAGGAGCATGGGGAAGAGGGCTGACGTTGTAAGGGAGCATGGGAGCGGGGACTTCCTGTCACAACCTGTTCACTGACTCTCAACAATGTAACATGTTCACATTGTTAACTGTAAAATTGCTTGCTGGGAGACTGTTGAGCACACTTCTCAATTGCAGAAGAAAGAAAATGTAAATTTTTTTGTACCATACTGCCATAGTAAAAGAAAACAAAATTTCAATATAACATATTAACAAAGGTAGTGTATTGTCCTACAAATTACGGTACGCCACTGTAATGTTTATCTTCGTTTTATTTGCAGTTACAGGCTCAGTCGCCACTGGGATACCGTATCAATAATGCTAAGATAACATACAATGAAGCCTATATTTTCATTGGAGGCAAATAAAACTTGTCAGTACAAAACAAGAACGTAAAATATATATCATTACGTTGTGTTGTGCACATTTTGGTCTGCGTTCTGATAAAAGCAAAATGCCGTAAAGGCACGCTGTAGGTTATGTGCATTTTTTCTGATCCCAGATGGACCGAGGGATGAATTAATTCTGCGGTAATTACTTCCAAAAGAAAAAGATCAGGGGTGTACATTTACAATATATAAACCGCGTCATTTACATTTGGCTTTGCGGGTCTGGTTAATGTTTGCACAATACATACGACTAGAAACTCATAGATACTACGTGAGCGCACGTTTAAAATTGTGGATACTCCAGTTTCTCTTTGACGGATAAGGACTTTCTTATAAGCAATGTATGACAATAACAAAGGCGACATACATACATATATAAACTGTATATAGCGTTAAGCTTTGGATTTGATGTAGGTCCATGAAAGCACTTATTATTAACCGACTGTTAAGACAGTTCCGTGCTTTACAAATTTTCGCGCGTGATAATTTCGCGTAAACGCAATTTTTCTTAAATTAGAAAATTGTGTATTTTAATTCCCTGCATCAAGTAGTAACGCACATACGGCGAAATGAAGTCTACAACAAACATTAAAAATATCTTATCGAACTGAAAATCAGAGCATTGGGTTACTGAATTCATTTCCATAGGAATTAGAGTTGCTATTTTACAGGCACAAACAATGAAAATTATCAGTGCCTGTCAGACTTTGACAGTATCTCAAATTAACAAGATTATCCAAGAAAGAGCAAGTTTTATTGGTATGGTTCTGACATTAACATTTTTAATTTATAGCACACCTACTTGCAGCAGCTGCTACCTAAATTTACTTGACTATAGTTTTTGGCTTAATGGGGAAGTTCTACTAAGCAAGATTGCAATGTGATCAACAAAAGGGGGTTTGAAATGATCCTAAGGCGTATGACAAAGAACTGCAGGGATGAAAATACATTAAATGTGACGTGCATATTGTTTGAATCACATCTCACGTAATAATTCACCAATCTTATAACGATAGCTCCTCGCTTGCTGCACGAATGAAGTTCGGTATATCAATAACAAATACTGAGCCTTATCTACTTTACGGAAATGAGCCAACATGGAGCAGATCACTGATTAAATGGGCAAATTCTACTCTTCTTTTTTCTTGTCGGAACTAAGTAAACTCACGATTTCAGAGGTAGGTTGTGTTCCTGCGAGACACCCATCCTATTGCTGGATTCATTTCATCTAAAAAGATTATGTTCTATCTCCATGTATGGTGCACCATTTTGCCAGTTACACGTTTTATTTACCGGGATGATTCCCCTTTCCATCAGTTTTTAGTTAAAAAGAAGACTCTTACAGCGTACAAATGGCTAAAATTAGTGATGCTTAGCCGCAAGCAGAATCCATAATCTATAAATAACGCTCTGGGAAACGGTTTATCTCTACCTGATGCTTGAAATAGTTTGGAATACGTTACCGACCAAACCGTTACCACGATGCAGTCTTATTGTCTTTTACAGAGAAAGGATGGTGTTTTGCCAGATACTGTGACACCGACTTTGTATTCAATGAGAAGAGTGAGGTTGATGCTACGGGGTTCATGCCAAAGGTGTCCATTCAGCAATGTTCATTCTTTAATGAAAAAAACGATTAATCAAAGAAATAGGAAGCGGTATGTATGTGACGGTTGTCAGATGAAAGCACATTTTTGGAACAAAGGAGAGATTAAGACAGATATATACATTTTTTTAACAGAATATCCCTTTTCAACGGGGGCATCACAGGTCAGAGTACCCCTGTGATCCGTCCAAAATACATGTAAAACTGACACTATAATAGAGTAGACGGTGTGAAAACGAGGCTGCCGTGATACAACGCTTTGTTTGCCGTGACATAATATCTGATATATTACAGTGACTCTTTTGTTTGTTGTACTGTCTCCCATTGAATTACCACCCCGTATGAGCCCTAGATTTCTATTTCACCATCATTAATAAAGTACAAGTATATAGTTGTTTAGTTTTATTAAAGAAAGTAATTACAACAAAGTTCACAAAATATATTTTCACGAAAATGCAATGTTCACTTTTGGTTCCGGGTTCCTGTGGAAGTTACCATGGTTGATAATAGATGGCGCGGTAATTCAAGTACATATGTACACCCTGTCCACCTCGCCGATGCTGCGACAACCAAATGTAGCCAATTACAAACGTTATCATGCCATTACTCCGCAATTATTATCCCAATGAACCTCACACACGTAATGAAAGGTCGATGCAAGGGCATTCATCGAAACACTCTGTATACAATCCTCTGGATGACCGCAACTACTGAATCAGTGTCAAGACACTGTGTCAGTGAGTAATGGTGGGCCTACCCATGCAAGGCATCCAATTCCGCCCACTCCACACCCAAAATATCTTTGCTAATTACTGTCATAATTGTTGCATGGGCCTTGCACTTAAGATACCTCTGTGCCATAAAAAATAATCGAATAAAACACGAACTATTTCGAAAACTGCCCAACATACCGCGAATTTGCCTTTGCCTTGTCATATGACTTCATTCAGCCAATCACATTTGTTTGACATCGTTAGTCTGGTGGGATCCTGTGAGGTTTTGCAGGTAATGCAGGCCGAAGATATAAGTATGATATCCTTCGGTGTCTTTTTTTATGATTAATATTGTGAGCTCATAGGCCTATTTGGAACGTTGTTACTTAAAGTAGCGATTAGCTGATCTTATCTTATCTTACCTGATCTTATCGTATCTGATGGACCTCCCAGCTACTACAAGCGTAGATAATAACTGGAAAATTATAGAGCGGGCAGGAGAATTGGCTCTTTAAATCCAAGACCCTAAAGAATAGTTTCTGCATTTGAACATCTCTAACACTAGGAATATTCATGGCAGCAAGAAGTCGACTATGGCGATGAAAGTCCCATTTTTGCAGCCAAATGCATCCTTTCATAATGGTATCCTACGCAAATTCTAACTGGGAAAAACATTGATTGGTTAAATTAACAAAACTTATTGCGCAAGTAACAGTTGGGATAGCAACGGTTTTTCATACATACGTTTTCGAAGGGCTGTGGGGGTCTAATCCAGGAAAAGACATGTCGGCGTTACCGTATCCAAAGGATTGCTCGCCTAGCGTTAGCGCTGGTTGTTAACGTGAGTACAGTATCTTACCTTGAATCGAAGAATAGATATAGGCTTACACGTAAGCCCCCCCCCCCCCCCAAAAAAAATAAAATAAATAAATAAATAAATAAATAAATAAATAAATAAATAAATAAATAAATAAATAAATAAATAAATAAATACTGGCGGGACAAAGTTCCTTTTTACATTTTTTGTTACAAACATTGTCCAAAATCATGTCAATATTCTTGCGACCCCCCCCCCCCCCCCACAAATCTATTTAAGCGTTTAGATGGGCGCTGATGAAATTCTACCAAACGTAATTATGGTTCTTTTTTAAAGTTGATTTTAAGTTTGCACCGAAACTTCGATCGTGTATCTTGGAAGGCGTTACAGGTGAGAAAGGAGAAACATTTTCCATCCCAAAGCTCTCTGTGATATAAGATTGTTTGCCGACGATACTAGCATCATTGAAATTGTAAAAAATCCCACCATCTCAGCGAACCGCATGAACGGTGATTTGAGAAAAGTTGACCAGTGGGGTCATCTTTGGCACGTCTTATTTAATGCATTGAAATCTCTTTCTCTAATATTTTCGACAAAACGCGACAAATATGAGCATCCTCCATTACTTCTGGGTGATCAAGTCATACCGGAAACAACCAGCCACACTCACCTGGGGATAACTCTCTCTTCAAATTTAACGTGGAATGCACATATTGAGAGAATTATAGATAAAGCCAGTAAACGTCTTGCTGTCTTGAAGAGACTGAAATTCAAACTATCTAGAAATACCTTATGCAAACTATATCTCACTATGGTGCGTCCGATACTTGAATATGGGTGTGTGCTTTTTGATAATTGCAGCAAAGGACTCTCGGACCTTCTTGAGTCCGTGCAATATGAAGCGGCCAGAATCTGCACGGGCGCTCGCCGCCACACCTCGCTTGACCGTCTACTCTCTGAATTAGGGTGGCAAACTCTAGCAGACCGGCGTAAATATTTCAAACTAGTTGCTTTCTTCAAAATGTACCACGGATTGTGTCCCGAATATTTATCAAGTATAGTACCCTTAAAACCAGCCGATACCAGTGGTCGTAGTCTTAGAACACCGCAGTATTTGAGACAGGTCAAATTTCGAACAAAACGGTTTGGTGATTCATTCTTGCCTTCAGTAATTAAATCGTGGAACGACCTACCGGACGACATACGTAGCTCTATTTCTCTATCAAAATTCAAATTAACCCTCAAACAAACTTTGTTGGCCATTGATAATGTCCCCCCATACTACGCTCATGGTGACCGTTTTGCCAATATTTGCCAAACCCAGTTACGTCTACGTCACTCAGGTCTACACGCACATCTCTTCAAAATAAACGTTATAGCCTCTTCATCGTGTGATTGTGGTCATCCCGTCGAAGATATTATTCATTTCTTTCTCTTTTGTCCACTACATGCTGCCCCCCGTTTAAACCTGTTGAAGGAAATTAGAGATATTGTCGCACCAGGGGTTCACTCAAGCTTAATGGTCCATGTAGCTAGTGAACGCTTGGTGGAAATTCTGTTATATGGCAACACAGACTTTACACTTGAAGTTAACCAACAAATTTTTTCAAGTGTACAAAAATTCATAATCAATACTCGGAGGTTTCACTTTTAAGGTCTGGTGTGTCATATGTTGCTGAAACTAATTTGAATCGTTAATAGATGGGTTATTTGTACATTTTATGTGAGGTATAAACTTGACGATGTATGCTTTATTGTGATATATAGGACTGTAATGCTTTCCGTTAAACATATATCTTTCATTGTACTTGTCCTGTGCGTCTTGTACATAGACCATGTGTTGCGTTGTATGTCTGGAGAGCCTCCAGATTAGTAATTTTGTACTACCTAGGCAATCCAGGTAAAATAAATATGTTTATAATAATATGTATTATCCTATACGGAAACGGAGACAAATAGTGGCACTTCTTTAAGCGGATGGAGGCAGAGGTTTACCCAAATATACTTTAACTACAAGCAAGTGCAATGGAGCAAAACTACATCCATTTTTAGTTGTCAGCACCAGAAATATTCCTCACCAACATCACATTGGTGATTTTGCCCTCGCGCCTTTGCAATAGGTCCATTTATGTCTTCCTTCCGTAGTTGATAACTCTTTTTCTTTTTTGGTCAAGGTGACCTCGGGGAGTAATTTAGAGATGTTATGAAGCTGAGGACTGCACCGAAACCTCTGACAACTGACTTTGGACAAAGTTGACACATATGAGAGCTTTGCTCCCCCGAACAGTGCTCATTTGTTCCTACAAAACTTAACTAAAGCAGTATCTTAGACTACAAAAGCCAACTTAACGATCTTTACATTGTATCGACCGCTTCACTGTACGTTATATTGATTTACTGTGCAACTCAAAGCCGTTTCAATCATCCAATAAATTGATATATTAGGCTTAAAGGATCTGTGCACATGGAAGTCGTTTTAGATTTGCAGCTCTTCGCATTAAGAGCTTCGTTCAGACGTCTCGGAAAAACAAGTTTAGCAATACAATGTACAATGCAACTCATATATGTGTGCACTATGGGTGGGAAGAGCCGACCGATGGCTTTGATGTTGGCCTCCTTGTATTTGAATTGTTTGTCTCTCCCGTTAGAGCTCTCAATAACTGCCGGGGTGGCGCTGAATTTGTTTATAAACGCCGATGGATAAGGCTGTGACAGCTAGTTGGAAATCCTTTTGAACCCGCTTCAGTACATACACAAATGCTTCAGTTTGCTTATTAATCTCTCTAGCAATGACACATAGCCTATGTCATACGTGTCTCTGATAGGCTCAGTGTAACACTTCTCTTGAAAACTCGCGCTTAATGAATTGAAACGAGGAAGGGCGGTTGATTAATTGATTTTTCTCAAATCTTGCAACGTTTACATGAGGAAATGAATAGACTGGGAGTAATTTTGCTCACGTTCAATTATGTGCCAACGTGATCCATTAAGTTTCAATGAATGCACTACAATAGTTTACACTGTTGTTTATATTTGACAATCATATGGATTGATATTTATTTATAAGTGTATTATTTCCCTAGTGTAACAATTCTCCTTTTTAATATAAACTCATTAAATATATATTTCCTTTACTTTTCTGATTAATATGCACATGTGTATCTTTTTCCTCAATCGTGGAGGTTTTTTATTATTATTATTATTATTATTATTATTATTATTATTATTATTATTATTATTATTATTATTATTATTATTATTATTATTATTATTATTATTGTTGTTGTTGTTGCTATTATTATTATTATTATTATTATTATTATTATTATTATTATTATTATCATTATTATTATTATTATTATTATTGTCTCACCGAGCAAGCTATTGAATGAACATGTTTTTGAATACGCAATAAAGGAACTCGCAGCTTGAACAAATCTGCAATGAGCATTCTTTTGTACATTTCAGTGAGAAAACAATGTGACAGAACAATAGAAAATTGTGTGGAAAACAAAGCATAATTATATCTCTAGCTCAGTTTTATCTACATGAAGTTTTGATTATCCTCGCTATTCTGGTAGTTTCGAAGGTTGTTTGGTAGAATTAGTGGGAAACTTTCATGACTGGCAAAAGGGAGTTAGAAACTATGTTAGAGTGCCAGGCACTTTCACAGCAACCTAATGGTACATGGAATATATATATATAAAAAGAAATAAGGCCTATTGAAGTGGCACTGTAAAATATGTACCCAAAAGAGTTGTATGACGCTGACCACACACACACACACACACACACACACACACACACACACACACACACACACACACACACACACAGATGGAGAATAAGACATTAAAATTCTGGAGATAAATATAAAGTAGAACTTTGTCAAGCTGAAATGTATGTCATAAAAAGTTGAACAGCCCTCTTTGAGACTGGTTGATTATTCGTGTAAATGACGTGAATTATTTCATAGTAATGCAACTTTGGGTCACTGTTGTGAGCCAAAAACTGATCAACTGAATGAACACATTCAAACAGAAGCGGCCTGAATTGTCATAGATCGGCAGTCTGCCACACGCAACCGGATCTACATGCCAAGAGTAAGGAATAAGGTAAGACACAAGCGAATATATCGCCTGCCCCTGATGGGAAAATCTTCTTTTTGACATTTGCTGTCTCTGGGTAAGCAAATAAACGGTCAATTGCATTAATCTAATTTGTGTAATTTGAAGAATATCTATAACTACATATGACATCGTTTGATATAAATATTTTTTCGACGGTTAGATATACTTTTTTCACTCTAATGAAAAGCTTGTAGAGTGCACTTGATATAAATGAAATTGTTTTTGAAGAAAGATCAACCAATATGATTTGGAAAGCCCATAACTGGATAATTACATGGCGGAGG
Organism: Hermodice carunculata; assembly: GCA_964020975.1. Classification (NCBI taxonomy): domain Eukaryota; kingdom Metazoa; phylum Annelida; class Polychaeta; order Eunicida; family Amphinomidae; genus Hermodice; species Hermodice carunculata. The sequence goes on along the minus strand of OZ026622.1, from coordinate 25,323,139 downwards.
TTCAACGGAAAGTATTTCATGATTGATATATGAATGAGATGTTTATTGCAAAATGGCGAAAAGCCCACGGTATCATGGTGTTAAAATGAATATATCCAATATGAGCCAAATAAAGCTCTTTGATTGATTGGAATTCCTTTTCCGTAGTCTTTGCGCCATGGTGAGCTAACGTACACAGTAATTTACGAAATTTATGGCACGACAACATCGTTTTCAGTCGACGCAGATGGGAATAAATCCAAAACCATGCTAACACAAGAGATCAACTCTTTCTTTTCGACATAGATATGTTTGTGAACAAAGAGCGTTGCATTCAGAGCAGCATGTAGCATGTCAGAAACGGGCCATACTATATATGAAAACATAATGTTGGCCGCGGGACTTAACAGTAATAGATCGAACTTAACTTTTTTGAAGCAGGCGACTTCGCCCAATCGGGTATATGTTGGGACACCGCTTGCTTCGCTGGCTAAACTTCATGTTCGACGGTCGAGAATGGCTGATATTATCTCCTATTAAAAGAAAACCATCTTTACTGATGGGATAAAACTCCTGTTTCACATCTTAGCGGTGGCTTTATGATCAGCCCATGCTGCACGGAATTTGCAAGGCGGTTTTCGTATTCATTCGATGTAGAGGACAATGATTCTAATCGTAATTGAGCTAAACTTTGAGGTCAATCAAGACTTGTGGAAGAAAAGGATGGCGTTTTATAAAGTCAAACGTATACTCATATGGCGCTGCCTGGATTTCAGTTGCCCAAAATGGGCGGCGTCATGGCAAATATTGCCCTTCTCTGATAAGTCCCGCAACGATTTCAGCATTGGAGAAGGTGGCTTACCCATCACGAAAAGATTGTAGGCTGCTCATAAAGTACGCACTTTTGCTATTTAAGGATATGCGGTAGGCTAGCAATGGCTTTCCCAATTTATCACATATAACGCTATATTGAAATTTTGAATGTAAATACTCTTTTAGTTCTTTCAGTTTTAATGTAGGGTCCTCAAACCTGTACCAAACTTAATTAGATGCAAAGAACCAAGAAGTGTGTCTCAGATTTTTCAATTTGGTGCCCTTTTGTTACTAGAGTCGGTTAAGAATAACTTTCCGTTCATGCGTCATCATTCTTAATTCAAACACCTGCGTCTCAGAAGCGTCAAAGAAATTAATGATATGTCAGATATCTTTTGCACTTGTAGTTTGTTCTACAGTTTCCTAATCGTGTAATGCCGAAATGTGTGAAAGTTTGAAAGTGTATAGAAGCTGAAAAGGAAAGTTATATCAAAGAATGGCGATCACTTTTCACACTTTTATAATTGCTGTGTCATTAATTCCAACAAGCATTAAACCACAATACCATAGCATTAAAATCGTAAGCGCTTTTTAATATACATGTTAAATGGATTTACTCTATTATATTCAGAAATGTATGGGTTAGCGGGAAGCTGGCTGATGCCTAACATAAGTTTCAGTACCTTGAATTGTCAACTAAGCCCATCCATTCATTGGCACTTTCATAAAACGAAAAGTTAAATCAAATACGTAGCTGAAATAAACATATATATATATATATATATATATATATATATATATATATATATATATATATATATATATATATATATATATATATATATATATATATATATATATATATATATATATATATATATATATATATATATATATATATATATATATATATATACATATGTATAAACTGGTGGAAACGTACACCTACGCATTTTGATTTTAAATTTGAACTGACAAAGGCCTTGAGATAAAACGTGTCAGCATTTGAACGAGGGCTAAAGCGTATATTCTTGCCAGCAAGGGGAGGAGACATGCATGGATAAACAGCAACGTATGGCTTAATTTTGGTGTACAGAAACCTGCTCAATTATTGCATGGGTTGGAACAGATATCGCTTCAAGAGCTTATTTCAAGCCACATACCAGTATACGCCTGTATATGGCTCGGGGGGGGGGGGGGGGGGGGGCATTGAAGTCTGGGAACCTGTATGTAGTCAAGGGTGTTTTGCTTAGAGCCAAATATTCACGATAAATTGATAGCCCAGTTACAAGCCAAATGTGAAGCAAAACAGGATGTAGGTCGAGCGTAACTGATATTACCAACAGCAAGATATATTGATATATATATATATATATATATATATATATATATATATATATATATATATATATATATATATACATGTGTATGTGTGTGTGTGTGTGTATGGTACTTGCGGCATTACGTTCCTATCATAAATTTATTTTCATCAGATTCTTGCATTTGACTTTTGAAATGGATCCTTTCATTGGCAGATTTGGAACAGTCGAGATAAGAGGAAGACGGAATTAACTGTGGCAGCAAATTTGCGTGATGTTTGTCGTTTATATCGCAGCATTCTTTGCATATATTATCGTCAAGATTTATGCGATTGAATATATAGCAAATGACTTTAAGTTCCTTTAGATGCGAAGACTACCCATAACTGTGTGGAACGAAGCTCACGTATTCAAACAAGACAATGCATTGTCATGATTTTTGTCCCATTGTACATGTGACCCATCATGCATGCCTCTCAGTTTTAACAGGGAAAGTATTTTGCTTCGTTTGGGACGTTTTATATTTCAACGACGTTTGATCTTTTGTCCTCCCTCTGAAGAAAGGAATGATATTGGATTATAAGTTTATTTGGCCCCTAAAATATGAAAACAATGTTACATGCACGTAGTACAAATCCGGTGGCAAGCATAGCTCCAGAAAAAGAAATTTACATCTTGCCTGCCCCTGATACTGATAACTGTTTGGGCGGGTCCCTTCCTCTGTTCGTTCTGCGCCAACCCAACGGCCCCGTGTCTGATACTTTCCTGCGAAATAGCGTCCCTTTGTCTTCTGTGGGCCAAACATCTGGTGCATCCAATGTGACTTCCATTGAACCTGTAGCCACACTTGACACGTTTCCATGGATGTTACAGATATGCCCGGCACTTCGTCGCTGTCTTTGAAATGATGGATGCTACATAATATGTCCACAGTATTTTACAGTCTCTGTCTTTGAAAATGAACTCCATTGCTGCATCAGCGTACACAGCTAGTGATCGTGTTTTTTTTTGTTTGTTTGGTTGTTTTGTTTATGTTTTATTTGTTTGTTTTGTTGTTGTTGTCGTTGTTGTTGTTGTTGTTGTTGTTGTTTTTGTTGTTTTTGAAAAGAAAAGAACGTTGAATACATACACATCACATTGTGAAACTTCACTGGTGCCTCCCAGCAGACAGCAGGCACACTGAAGTTAACCACCCAACTATCGATCGCCGATTAAGCGTAGATCTGTCTCTTGTACAGATGTCAACTAAACAGCCATAATTTTTCATCAACTTTTACTTCAGTATACACCTTTACTTGCTCTAACGTTAAGGGTGACTGGTTAAAAATGTTAAAAGCTTGGAAGTAAGCCTGGCGGGCGTCACCATGTGTCCATGGGACCTTTTACTGGCAAGCATTACAAGGAAAAGATTTATTTTTACATGTATGAAAATAGTTCGCAGTATTAAACAGTAATGTGTCTTACTTTGTGCGCAGTTATCTTCATTAAATTGTTTATCAATGGAAGTTTGTTTCTATTTTTACAATACGGCTACATTTACCGGATAAATATACAAGAAACCTTGTAAAGGAGGCTGGTCCCCACACCAGCCTCGTTGTACACTATTGTACGGCAATAAACTTGCCTGTTGTCCCGAGGATCATTATCGGTCACGTGGTTAGTTTCAGTATACATGTAGTGGGGCTCAGCACATGGTCAAGTTTTGATTTTTAGCTTCAAGCTTATGTGAGCGCATTAATTTCAGCGGGAGTACAAGGACAACTGTCCTTCCCTTGGTGCGGAAAATAAATTGGCATATCTTCCGTTACGTGAAAGAAAATCCCTGGCTATACATTCAATTTGGTATTTTCAGAAAAAAATACCAGACGTACATAACAATTTCCCCCCCAATATCGCTGACGTTCTTGCTTGGCAACGGTGATATTTAGCCGCCATTGTATGGTCATACCTCGTAAAACCCTAACATTAGTGGGATTAAAGAATACTCATTCCAAACATTTAATGACTCCTTGGATCAAGTTCACTATATTTCAAAAGGCATGACTCTGAGTTTTTAAACAACTAATTTTACTCATGTTGCTAATTTCACAAGAGAAACATATTTTTCGATTTTGATATAAGATCTGCACAATAATATGTGTATTTCCTTGTTTAATGATACTGGCCAAAGAAGCATTGCAGGTAATATGAATGATAAATGGCACATGTTATCAGCCCCTGTACTACCTGAGACATTTCTTCTTCTTCTTCTTCTTCTTCTTCTTCTTCTTCTTCTTCTTCTTCTTCTTCTTCTTCTTCTTCTTCTTCTTCTTCTTCTTCTTCTTCTTCTTCTTCTTCTTCTTCTTCTTCTTCTTTACTTCTTCTTCTTCTTTTTCTTCTTCTTCTTCTTCTTCTTTTTCTTCTTCTTCTTCTTCTTCTTCTTCTTCTTCTTCTTCTTCCTACTTGGGTGGTCTTGACCTAATTTTAAAGGACACAGAGCCATATATTTGGTATTTCCTTCTTGGTGTGTTTAACAAAAGATAGGGAAAATTGATAGGAGGGTGAAACTAGGTAACTAGGTAGCTTGTGATTGTATTTAGGTGACCTTGAGTTGATTCATAAGGTCAGTAAGGCATACATGATAATTTGATTACGGTGCGTTCAGGCTTGAAGGATTTCATGGAACTAACTGACGCTTGACAGGATTATGTAAGTGGGTAAAAGCTAGGCTGGGATTGTAAGTTGGGGACCCCGACTTGTCGCAAGGTCACAGGCTCATATATGGAAATATGATAACTATGCAATGTCTTGGAGGATTCCACAAAAGTTCCTAAAAACGTGGTAGGATTATGTACCTAAGTAAGGCCTCACTTAGAATTTCAGTCAGGTGATCTTGACCAAATTCTCAAGGTCGTAGAGCCATATATGTCATTTCATTTCCATACAATAACTTTTGGCGAGCTTGCCAAAACATAATGACACTTTGTCGGATATGTAAACTGGTGACACTTAGCATTGGATTGTATTTGGATGGCCTTGGGGTAATTCTCAAGGTCACAGATTCAAAAATATGTTAATTTAATTTCCGTTCAATTTCTCTTGAATGCTTCTACGAAACGTAATGGAACTTGGTAGGATCGTGTCGCTTGATAAAACAAAGGTGGGTTATGCATATGAGTGACCTTGAACCTGGTACATTGCCAGTCGAATAGTGCATGTTGAGAACACTAACTTTAAACCCATTGATCACGTTACATGGTACGTTTGTGGTGTGAACGGGATGACACTTAACGTTTCATTAACAAATCAGGTTTTTCAAGTTGTACAGTAAGTTGCTTTTATGCATGATGTTTGTCCAATAGGCAATTTGTTAAAGACCGTTGGCTAAGGTGCTATATAATTATGCTACTTATATATATATATATATATATATATATATATATATATATATATATATATATATATATATATATATATATATATATATGTATGTATATATATATTTATGTGTGTGTGTGTGTGTGTGTGTGTGTGTGTGTGTGTGTGTGTGTATTTAGTGATTTTAACACACACCCTTCCCCGCTGTCTGTGAACATGTCGTACCAGCTAGCTGTATTTATTGGCTGGAGCACGATACGAAAAGTAATCTTTTTGCCATAGGAGGCCATACATTATTACACATTCATTATGTCTAAAATAAGAGGACTTAATTTATGGGGAGAGACGATCTTTTAGCGACCATGTGTGATAGAATATGAGAAATAACTATATAGATAGTATCTTGGCCATTTAGGCGTAATGCGATAATTAAATTATTGATGCCCATAGTAATAAAGAGACTGCTGGTGGATCAGAAAGAGCCTCTGTGGTGCTTTATGTCAAGTGTTCTGGTCAATGTTGCAGATACTAGGAGGTAGAGCGTCGGAACCTGATGAATGTAGCTGCTGCATGATTAAAGCACGACTTCTTAAACAACACTTGTTGAGGAATTGCCCACAGAACAAGTTATGACCACTCATCCCGTAGAAGTGGTATGGGATCATCGAGGCTTGGCTCTTCACAGCTATCAGGATCGCAATCGCATGTACAGGATCTAAACGTATATTGATCCACACTTTGAATAAAGTACACACTTCGTCCAGAGATCGATGAGTTAACACCTGCTCCCGGTTACTCCCCAAGCAAAAGCTGGGTGCAGTCAGAGGCTGCGCTGGTATGTTAACGTTGCCATATGCACATGAACATAAAATGTTGGTCATGCAAGCTTCGCATAACTGTATGTTTGAAAAGCGATGGTAAGACTTTTTGCGACAGTCCTTGCAGGTTACATTTCATCCCCTCTTCGTCTTATCGTTATGTATTAAATTAGACAAAATTAAATGATCAAGAGGAACTGACGATTTTTCAGCACTAGAAATGAGTCCACACATTTCTTCGGCGATTCAACGGTGACGGCGTGCACCTCGAAACGGCTCACTTAGAGTTTATCATAATAGACACGTTCAATTTTCGAAGTTTTGGATCCCTTGCGACCAGTTGACCGGCAGAGTGTCGACACTCAAAAAACATAACACATGTAAAACGCTCTGAGAGCATCTGTTTTCCAGCTTTCGGGTGAGCGAGAAGCAATTCAGTTGTTTAATTGACAGATTGATATTCAAACACACACACACCAGAGCGGGTATCATTTTGTCACATTCTAATAGTGAGATTTGTACATTTTATGGTGACGAAGTGACGGTTGATATGGAGGTTGTAATTTTGATCGCATGAGATTTTCTGGCCAATGAAGTTCGTTTAATTGGGTCTTTGGCCGTCGATGGTGAATAAGTTTTTTTTTATAACAGTTCGTGTTACTGCATCAATTTTGCATCTGATTCAAGTCGCGATATATTCATTGACTAACTGTAATACTATACCAGATCTTGGCTCGGTAATGGAGCTTTGTCAGGTCAGCCATTGATGGCAGTGTCTCACATTGTGACCAAAAATTATATAAATCTGAAATTGGCAGGGCATGTTGTGTAGATTTGTCATGTGAATGACGTATCAGGTTTCTGTATAAATTCAAAACAGTTTATCTGTGACAAATTCCTGTGACCCTTTCGTTCTCAAATTCATTAACTGGTGTGGCTGAAAAACTACTTTATTCAAATATTAATCGAATGCGTGCAGCTCCATTCTGAGAATAATTTTTTACGGCCTAGGGAAAAGGCATTGTATATGCTCTCGCCCTGTAGTCCAATCGTTTAAAAATTTAAATGAAGTCAAGAAGTGACAAATTAAAATATTGTACACTCTTTTCACATTGTGAACGAAAAACATTATCAGATAAAAATGGCGTACGTACAGGGAAAAATTGTTTGCAATAGCGGAACAAGAAAAAGAGTGACCAATTTGTGCTGCTCTTGTCACGTGCACGCTAATCCAGGGATCCGGTCGATGCTTCAGTGGCTTAAATTAAGTCGTAATTGTTCCTTCGTCGCACTAATGCTGCAAACTGAGTTCATTTGAAATCAATTATCCAATTCAACGTGCGAGGGAGAGTCTCTAAGATACCCGTTAAATACCCGTTAAACAGCTGTGTGTTTTACATCGTACCTGAGACTAGGAATAACTCAATCTCAGATTGTACTGCAACCTTCCTAGGTATCGGTATAGCGTGGTTGTTGTCTTTTTGTGAAATAGCATAAATTAAGTCGTATTTTTTTTATCTACTTTTAGCGATCTACCTTTTTATTCAAATACCCACTTGATGCAAGTTTGGTTAGCTTTCGTTCCCAGATGGTCTTCCTCTACAGAAAAGACGAACGATTGTTTCTGAATGTCGGTGTGATATTTGTTGTCAACTTTGACATGCCAGTTCAATCTTCACTTATGATTTCATATCTTGTAACATTACAAATTATCATTAGTAGTAGTAGTAGTAGTAGTAGTAGTAGTAGTAGTAGTAGTAGAATTAGAAGTAGCAGCAGCAGCAGCAGCAGCAGTAGTAGTAGTAGTAGTAGTAGTAGTAGTATTAGTAGTAGTAGTAGTAATTTGTTTTTGGTTAAATTGGTTGCTTCATTGTTGAGGCGCACGGCATGTGTGCTCGTGAATCCACCAATTCGTAGGATCAGCGTAGTTTATACCATTAAAGAACAACAGTTTAATAAGACCCTCACTGATATTGCTTGATGTGGCATATGACGCGCATCTTTACAACAAGTAGTTTCAAACTTGAAAGAGGACATGAATTCTGGACAATTTTTGGACATGGTTGGTAATTAAAAAAAAACACACACACAAACAAACAAAAAAAAAACCGCACTGAGCTACGAGTGTTCGTAAAAAGTTCGACACTTTTACTTGAATTTTGTCCTCATCACCAGGTACACGAACAAAATGTTTGTGCAATTTTAGGGATTGGTTGGGTAGCTTGTCCTCCGTGACATTTAAAGCAGGCTACCATAACAGAGAACGCTGCCGGGGATGAGCAGACAATCATGGCTGTGGATGGAAGGTCCTATAAGTGCTTCATTAGTGCACCATACGTCTTAACCTTTATTCATTGATCACCTTCAAAAGTACTGATCACGCAAGCGTTTTCCTTATCCGAATGATAATGATTGCGGCTTGCAATAGGGTATATCCTGGAAGCACCGCATGCCTATATTGCCTGAGAGGGATGGGACTGTTCAGGTCAAAAGTCTTACTACACGTGATTTGTGCGCATTTTTGTGTGAAAGAATGCTGTTGACTCAGTGTCCCCCCCCCCCCCCATTATCAAGGCAATGATAGGGATAGTCTTTAACCCGCAGATTTAGACTCAATGTCTTCTCTCGCAAGGTTTGGGTTTTAAGAGTCCAAGCGTCATGAAAAAAAAGGTTCACCTGGTACAGACATGCCAGTAGTTCTAGGAGATTTATATCTGAAAGTTCCAACAAATTTTATGTTGTCCCTAATCGCTCAATTGCTGCATCGCTCAGCAGAAAAAAAAAAGACGGATAATTAAAAGGGGCAAACAAATATTATACATGAGCGCTGGCTCAAGAACAATTCGCGCCCTTATTTCCTGTTGATGCTCAAATGCAAATATATAATGTTTACGTCTTGTTTTACCAGACACTCGCATTGTAAGGCATGACCGTGCAAGTATTAACCTATCGGTGGCATTGTTCGCCTTGTCTATTCAAATATCAGAATTGTTTCATCTATCATTTGGCAAAGGGGCAAAAGATCGAGTATATATTCTTCCTTTGAAAGCAATCTGTGATAACAGGAGAAATTGTCTCTTCATGAAATTTACGATGATTAAACCTTAACTACATAGGACCAAAGCATTTTGTTACGCCTTACTCAGTCTATCATACGCAGCCCTACAGGGGAGATTAGAGCAAACAATAAAATGAAATATTTCGTTCTCTCGCAATGATATTGCGTACTCTCGAAATTATCATTTCGTTCCCTGGCAACATTATTGCGTTCCCTCAAAATAATATTTCGTAAACGCGCAATACAATAAAAATTTACTTATGTCCCTTGGCCGATTTAATGAAGAGCCCCAGAAGGGAAACGGGAGAAAAAAAATTATATATATATATATATATATATATATATATATATATATATACTATGATCGGACGTATGGCACTTAAATGTGTAACATGAATCTGGATTCAGCAAATCCGACAGAATGTACATGTGTCTTGATGTTTTATTATCACAGCGAGAATTTGAAATTACCATCGGTGAGGATTGAAAAATGTTGTTCCGAATGCTGCTGGTATGGGACACTCTCTAATGATACCCTTTTAAGCAGAATGGCCCCACAGTTTGTCCAACAAATACCCTCTGCGTTGTAAATACATGGACTGCAATGTATTTTTATGGAGTGCAACGAACTAAAAACTCTCCATGGAATTGAAAACCCTGCACTCTAATTATGAATAATTGCACCTTTGGCTTGCCTTGCTCCCTTCCCTCCCTCCTTCCAGTCCACACGATTTCTGGATATCCAAACTTGAATTTTGGATATCCAAAATTGATTTCTTGATATCAAATATTCCTTTTTGGACATCCAAAAATAAGTAGCCAGCAAAAGGAACTGATTAATAAACCAGTTTTGGATATCCAAAATTCAAATTTTAATATCAGAAAAACCTTTTTAGATATCCAAAGATCATTTATTGATATCCAAAAAAATGATTTTTGGATATCCAAAATTCTTCGCCTCCACCTAATTATCGATATCCATAAATGATTCATTGTTATCCAAAAATTATTTTGGATACCAATAAGTCATTTATAGATATCCCAAATTCGGGCCTAAGTGTTGGAAGTTGAAATATGTTATACACCCTTTACAATCCTGACCGCTGATTGGTATGTGTCTAATTAGACTTGAAAAACCAAACTTTTATTTCTCAATTCGCTTTGGGTTGTTGTTATTACCGTCACATTGGGATCCATGGCCATGCGTTGCACCTTTCTGACAGTGCTGGTTATCCCCTTCAGAACTGTAGCAGCCATGTTTAATGGACGCCAGCTCCGCATAAAAGATGCAAAAGGGACCGTTCATTATCACAAATTTTCATTTCCTTAGTTTTTTGGAAATTTTAAATCATTTTTGGACATCTGAAAACTAGTTTTGGATATATAAAATTCTTGATATCAAAAAAGCATGCAGCTAACTTCTTACTTTCGGATATCAAGAATTAAATTTCGGATATCAAGAAATGAATTTCGGATATTAAGCATTTTCATACTCATGTCAAAACTTTCGATATTAAAAAACGATTTGTTGATATCTAAAAATTCAATTTGGATATCTAAAAATGATTTTTTGATATCCAAAATTGATTAATAAATATTCAAAATTGAACTTTGGATATCCATAAATCTGATTAAATGTTAAAACGGCTTGCCATAGTTCCTGGCCGATGTCGGCCCATATGTAGACTATCCTCTTGTAAGTAGACCAGTCACATAATTGCACGTCCAGTAATCGTGGCAACACCCTCGAAGGAAGATGCTTGATTACCCCCGAGAAGACTGAATCAAAGTGTCACTTCTTATTATCTATATTCAGGAGATCTAACATAAGCGTACAATGAAAAACTGTTGACTTGGGAAATATGCCTGTAATATACGTAAAATTAAGCATGCCTGGAAATTGTTATGTTTAATAAAAATACATGAAACAGGAATATAAGTTACGATAATAGATACACTATAACAAAGTAAGCGATGGCACGGTTTTGAAAGCACAAGTGTTACAGACCACAACGGAGACCAGCAAAATTCAGGAAAGCCAGAAAGCTTTCTCCTCACCACTCAATTTGATGCTCCCATGTAAATTTATAGGCATATCAATGATGAAAAAATCTCAAGCAAATGGACGCTTATCTATGGCAGCAAATTTAAACACTGTCGACTTGTAGCTTGGCCAGTAAAAATACGTGTATTTACTGCAATTTTCGGATAACTTACATTTGTCTGGTACATTACACAGATCCAGGGGGCTTTGGGGCAAAGGCGATAGCTTTGTAGAGTCAGACACATATTGATATGTGGCTCTTACTTCAGGTTCACTCAGCGAGAAACACGAGATACAATCGAATTTTTATTTTCAATTTGAACACGGAGCAATTTACATTAGGCTTCCATTGCTTGCCATCAAAAGTCAAGCAAAAATATTTGTAATTGGATCCTACTGAAACTACAAAATGTCAGCATTATATTGATGTTGATGCATCCAGGCCGGACTGGCAGGTATTGAATTGACTATGGCATTTCAGGGACAAAACAAATAAGAAGCGAATAAGTGGGTTCATGGCGTAGCCCCGAGTAAAAAAAAAAGTACAGATGTTTAAATCAGAAGGTCAGCATGTTGAACTATATTCCAGGAATATCCAGATGTATTAGGCCGATATACACATCACGTGATTCATAATCGCATTCACCTGTTACTGAAAAATTCAGATATTAAGTAAAAGCATTTTTATTTGTTCAATACCCATCTAATGATGGTATAATTACAAATCTAGAGAAAAAAACACAGAGAGAGAGAGAGAAAGAGAGAGAGAGAGAGAGAGAGAGAGAGAGAGAGAGAGAGAGAGAGAGAGAGAGAGAGAGAGAGAGAGAGAGAGAGAGAGAGAGGGAATTTGGTTGAAGATGTAAACATTGAGACATTGGCAGTGGATTGAAAAAGGCCGTCGTGCATCTTTTTAATCAGAGTGACAGCTGGATTTTTATTTAGGCTGTGCTACGTCTTTATCAACCGATATTAGGTCATTGACATCTTGATTGGTACAGATATAAGACCTTGTTGTGTGTCTGTGAGCCAACGTTACACCATTGACAGCATGATGTAGATAAACGTTGGTGAACCCAACACTAGATTATTCACAGCACGATTTAGATATACCTTGGCCGATCTGTGCGGGTTAACACTGAGAATTGCTAAATCATTGACTGTATGATTTAGATAGACTTTGGCACATTTTTTCCAGGACAGCGTTGAATCATTAATATTATAATTTAGGTGGACCTTGATGCAACCGTGGGTCAAATGCACTTGATGGGTCAAAAGCTGTCGGAAAACACTATTATCATCATGCAAGGGGGTCTGCATGCGCTATGATTCAGATTGCAGAAGTATTTACCCTTACGTCACATTGTGCTGGAATTATAAGTACCTGTGTAGATCCAGATTATTAAAGGATAACAGCGTTTTGAGATAACATGCAAAGGGCTATGCTATATTTAAAGTGTGTGTGTCAACACAAACTTTTCTGTTTTTCCTCGAATTCTTTCTTTCTTTCTTTCTTTCTTTCTTTCTTTCTTTCTTTCTTTCTTTCTTTCTTTCTTCTTTACCAGCAAATTTGTCCGACACTATTCTCGGACACTATTATACATAGAAACTCCAAACGTGGCATGATTGCACCTCCATACAAGGAGTTCGACCGCATTACACAGAGGAATGAAGATGTTTAAAATAATGCAAATTAGGGGCATTTAAAATTTTTAAAACCCCATATCTTCCAAACTATTGCAGATAGATACAAAGTTCTAACTTACACATATAGGTTTGAGACAACTGGCAAATCCAACAGCACACGAACAAAACTTGGGGAATTTTAATGTACGCTAAATTCACCAAATTTCTCCCCAATCCACATGCAGGCTTTCAACTGCCTCCTGTATGACCTATTGCTTGACCTCTATGGTACCAGGCAACCATTTTACATTAATAATTAATTAGCTTGAACCTGTCTCACAGCTTTCTGTGCATGCATGTTGAGTGTACGCCTTGGAAGGTTTGGGTCTTGTAGCAAATTGCGGTGGGGGGGGGGGGGAACTCCCAACAACTGTGTAATGAGACTCTCAATAAATTACAGAGGATCTCTTTCTGTTCATGCAAGAAACATATCTGCTGCATGTTCACACTAATGCTGAACAGAGCTGTAAGTACACCATGACTGATACTGACCAGTCAGAGTGTCCTGGTAGCTGGTCTGTTTTACCCTGAGGCTAGGAGTGTGCTGGGCTTATCAGTTCCATCAGTCCTAGGGGATCAGACGGACTGGACTTCTGGGCAGAACAAGCCTGGCAGAGTGTACCCTCTGTTAAAATAGTCTACATACAGAGCTTGCAGTGCCCAATGACTGTTTTCACATTTTGGTGAATTTTGAAAAAGTGTGTGGATTTGTGTCATCTCACTGGACACTTTCATGGCTTTGTTTTCTTGTAACCAGTGAGATGAAGCCTGTTCTTCATAGCCATTCACTGAGTCAGTATAGTGCATGTCTCAGTTCACAGGTACATGCACATGTAGTTAAAGTGTGTGTGTCAACACGCACTTTTCTGTTTTTCCTCGAATTCTTTCTTTCTTTCTTTCTTTCTTTCTTTCTTTCTTTCTTCTTTTTCTTCTTTACCAGCAAATTTGTCCGACACTTTTCTCGAACACTATTATACGTATAAACTCATAACTTGGCATGATTGTACCTCATACAAGGAGTTTGACCGTTTTATACAAAGGAATGAAGATGTTTAAAATTATGCAAATTAGGGGCATTTAAAATTTTAAATCTTGAACATCTTTAAAAGTATAATAGATAGAGATGTCATTCCAACTTCTACAAGGGGGTTATTGATCATTGCGCACCGAATGAATCTAAAACAAAAGTTGTAGCAATTTAAATTATGCTAAATAGTAGCATTAGAAATTTTAAATCTTGAACAACTTCAAAGCTATAATAGATAGAGATGCCATTCCAACTTCTACTCCTGTGTTATGGAATAGTTGTACATTGCCATACCAATATGCTTTGAAGACACACACACTGATTTGCTATGCAGCAAATCATCTTACCTAGTTTCAACCCTTTTCCTGCTCAAAGTACGACTGCAGGGAACACAGGAATATGAGAAATCCGTGGGCGACCTCCACACTATGAGTAAACATGGCAATAACAGTCATTATGTGCAATCATAGAGCGGAGGTCGCCCACAGCTTCTCATATTCCTATGGCATTGATCAACTTTCTTTGCCACGGTTTGTGATCATTGCGTGCCGCTTGCGCAAACACTTCACATAGGACATTCAACGTTGGACCGTTTGCAGCCTTTGTCTATAAGCGAAAATGTATTCGAAGATATTAAACCTGATGATGCGTTTAAACCTGATGCTTTTCAGGCGATTGTTAGCGGGAGAAGGTTATGACACCGCATCCAATTTGGAAGACCCGCGACGTGTACTGCATCACGAGACGGGTAATTCTGTCAGAAGTGCGTTCCTGGCTGGACCCCTTATCAAGCAACAAGTTGCAGATCCAAAACTGGTAACGTCACCCGTAACACCAGAATTTAACTACAGTTACCGCTAACAGTAATCCTGAGATAATGGGACAATTCCCATCTCTGCTCTGTTGACTTTGACCCTACCGTCATTTCGTAAGCCTGTATGGATAGAAAAGCGGAATGTCTATCGGAGCTACACACACAGCCAGAAAGTGGCCTCTTTCCAGCTAAACACACATGCCTCATCTGCTTTGCTGCCACGCATTTGCAATCGACTCTTATCGGGACCAGAGCCTCAGACATCCAGGAAAATTTGACAGGGACCAGTTTTTTTTTTTTTTTTTGTTTTTTTGTTTTTTTGTTTTTTTTTTTGTATTTTTGTTTTGTTTTGGTTTTTTTTTGTTTTGTTTTGGTTTTTGTTTTTAATTGTTTTATGTTACAGCAACTATATTGTGATTGAACGTCGTGCCACACTTGAAAGGGGCCGCAGGAAATGTGAAGCCCTAGAAATGCGCCATCCAGGAAATCCGACTGTCAATGTCTATCTATCTATCTATCTATCTATCTATCTATCTATCTATCTATCTATATATATATATATATATATATATATATATATATATATATATATATATATATATATATATATATATATATATATATATGTATGTATGTATGTATTTATGTATAATGGCAGAAAAAGATATTTTTTTCTGAAAACGTATTATATCGTTTTGAATGTGATAAAGTGTGATCAAAAGCGGGTGCTTTGATCGTGCACTGAATGCAAGGAGGGGCGGGTCAGCCTGTAACGTTATTTTCGCTTTCATAACGCTGTGCCACACTTTCAGTGTTTACAAGCTGTCTTCATGCGAATTTCAAAATCAGTGGAATACTAAAGTAAATAACGCTGCAAAATAAACTGGCAAACATTTGGATATAAGATGCCCAAATATAAATGTTCAATTTAACATTACTTTTTTATTATTATTTGTTTATTTTTTATTTTTGTTTTTGTTTTGTTCTGTTGTTTTTTTTTTGTTTTTTTTTTTTTTTTGTTTGTTTGTTTGTTTGTTTGTTTTTTTTGTTCAAGTATAGGTTGCAAATTACCCAAAATTTTGGCCAAAAAATGTTTTTTGATCTTTGTATGGATGAAAATCTTATGTATCTGTAATGTAAAAATCAAATTTCTGCTGAAATTGCAAAACAGAGAAAAACGGGGGTATTTAGTAGAGCTTCTTGCTGAGCGTTCATAGTCAGGCGGACCGTGTTTGTCACTGTGAAGGGGAGAGGCTTGAGAAAGTGGTCACATTACCGGCCGTAGCAACAGCTCGTTTAAAAATAGCCACCGCTGTGTCCGCTCTAGCGATGAGGCTGATGCATTAGCGCCGTGGTTCCCAAAGTTTTGGTTCCCAAAACATATGATCATACATTTTATGCATTAAGTCGCTGTTGTTACATGTCCTTTGTTTTTTT
>OZ026622.1:25182616-25304090 GCA_964020975.1 Hermodice carunculata | reverse complement strand
TGTTTAATGGACGCCATCTCCGCATAAAAGATGCAAAAGGGACCGTTCATTATCACAAACTTTCATTTCCTTATTTTTTTTGAAATTTAAAATCATTTTTGGACATCTGAAAACTAGTTTTGGATATATAAAATTCTTGATATCAAAAAAGCATGCAGCTAACTTCTTACTTTTGGATATCAAGAATTAAATTTCGGGTATCAAGAAATGAATTTCGGATATTAAGCATTCTCACACTCATGTCAAAACTTTGGATATTAAAAAAACGATTTCTTGATGTCTAAAAATTCATTTTGGATATCTAAAAATGATTTTTTGATATCCAAAATTGATTAATAAATATTCAAAATTGAACTTCGGATATCCATAAATCTGATTAAAATGTTATAAACGGCTTGCCATAGTTCCTGGCTGATGTCGGCCCAATATGTAGACTATCCTCTTGTAAGTAGACCAGTCACATAATTGCACGTCCAGTAATCGTGGCAATACCCTCGAAGGAAGATGCTTGATTACCCCCGAGAAGACTGAATCAAAGTGTCACTTCTTATTATCTATATTCAGGAGATCTAACATAAGCGTACAATGAAAAACTGTTGACTTGGGAAATATGCCTGTAATATACGTTAAAATTAAGCATGCCTGGAAATTGTTATGTTTAATAAAAATACATGAAACAGGAATATAAGTTACGATGATAGATACACTATAACAAAGTAAGCGATGGCACGGTTTTGAAAGCACAAGTGTTACAGACCACAACGGAGACCAGCAAAATTCAGGAAAGCCAGAAAGCTTTCTCCTCACCACTCAATTTGATGCTCCCATGTAAATTTATAGGCATATCAATGATGAAGAAATCTCAAGCAAATGGACGCTTATCTATGGCAGCAAATTTAAACACTGTCGACTTGAAGCTTGGCCAGTAAAAATACGTGTATTTACTGCAATTTTCGGATAACTTACATTTGTCTGGTTCATTACACAGATCCAGGGGGCATAAAGCTTTGGGGCAAAGGCGATAGCTTTGTAGAGTCAGACACATATTGATATGTGGCTCTTACTTCAGGTTCACTCAGCGAGAAACACGAGATACAATCGAATTTTTATTTTCAATTTGAACACGGAGCAATTTACATTAGGCTTCCATTGCTTGCCATCAAAAGTCAAGCAAAAATATTTGTAATTGGATCCTACTGAAACTACAAAATGTCAGCATTATATTGATGTTGATGCATCCAGGCCGGACTAGCAGGTATTAGATTGACTATGGCATTTCAGGGACAAAGCAAATAAGAAGCGAATAAGTGGGTTCATGGCGTAGCCCCGAGTAAAAAAAAAAGTACAGATGTTTAAATCAGAAGGTCAGCATGTTAAACTATATTCCAGGAATATCCAGATGTATTTGGCCGATATACACATCACGTGATTCATAATCGCATTCACCTGTTACTGAAAAATTCAGATATTAAATAAAAGCATGTTTATTTGTTCAATACCCATCTATTGATGGTATAATTACAAATCTAGAGAAAAAAAACAGAGAGAGAGAGAGAGAGAGAGAGAGAGAGAGAGAGAGAGAGAGACAGAGAGGGAGAGGAGAGAGAGAGAGAAAGAGAGAGAGAGAGAGAGAGAGAGAGAGAGAGAGAGAGAGAGAGAGAGAGAGAGAGAGAGAGAGAGAGAGAGAGAGAGAGAGAGAGAGAGAGAGAGAGAGAATTTGGTTGAAGATGTAAACATTGAGACATTGGCAGTGGATTGAAAAAGGCCGTGGTGCATCTTTTTAAATCAGAGTGACAGCTGAATTTTTATTTAGGCTGTGCTACGTCTCTTTATCAACCGACATTAGGTCATTGACATCTTGATTGATACAGATATAAGACCTTGTTGTGTGTCTGTGAGGCAACGTTACACCATTGACAGCATGATGTAGATAAACGTTGGTGAACCCAACACTAGATTATTCACAGCACGATTTAGATATACCTTGGCCGATCTGTGCGGGTTAACACTGAGAATTGCTAAAATCATTGACTGTATGATTTAGATAGACTTTGGCACATTTTTTTCCAGGACAGCGTTGAATCATTAACATTATAATTTAGGTGGACCTTGATGCAACCGTGGGTCAAATGCACTTGATGGGTCAAAAGCTGTCGGAAAACACTATTATCATCATGCAAGGGGGTCTGCATGCGCTATGATTCAGATTGCAGAAGTATTTACCCTTACGTCGCATTGTGCTGGAATTATAAGTACCTGTGTAGATCCAGATTATTAAAGGATAACAGCGTTTTCAGATGACATGCAAAGGGCTATGCTATATTTAAAGTGTGTGTGTCAACACAAACTTTTTTGTTTTTCCTCGAATTCTTTCTTTCTTTCTTTCTTTCTTTCTTTCTTCTTTCTTCTTTACCAGCAAATTTGTCCGACACTATTCTCGGACACTATTATACATAGAAACTCCAAACGTGGCATGATTGTACCTCCATACAAGGAGTTCGACCGCATTACACAGAGGAATGAAGATGTTTAAAATAATGCAAATTAGGGGCATTTAAAATTTTAAAAACCCCATATCTTCCAAACTATTGCAGATAGACACAAAGTTCTAACTTACACATATAGGGTTGAGACAACTGGCAAATCCAACAGCACACAAACAAAACTTGGGGAATTTCAATGTACGCTAAATTCACCAAATTTCTCCCCAATCCACATGCAGGCTTTCAACTGCCTCCTGTATGACCTATTACTTGACCTCTATGGTACCAGGCAACCATTTTACATTAATAATTAATTAGCTTGAACCTGTCTCACAGCTTTCTGTGCATGCATGTTGAGTGTACGCTTTGGAAGGTTTGGGTCTTGTAGCAAATTGTGGTGGTGGGGGGGGGGGACTCCCAACAACTGTGTAATGAGGCTCTCAATAAAATACAGAGGATCTCTTTCTGTTCATGCAAGAAACATATCTGCTGCATGTTCACACTAATGCTGGACAGAGCTGTAACTACACCATGACTGATACTGACCAGTCAGAGTGTCCTGGTAGCGGGTCTGTTTTACCCTGAGGCTAGGAGTGTGCTGGCTTATCAGTTCCATCAGTCCTAGGGGATCAGACGGACTGGACTTCTAGGCAGAACAAGCCTGGCAGAGTGTACCCTCTGTTAAAATAGTCTACATACAGAGCTTACAGTGCAAATGTTTTCACATTTGGTGAATTTGAAAAAGTGTGTGGATTTGTGTCATCTAACTGGACACTTTCATGTCTTTGTTTTCTTGTAACCAGTGAGATGAAGCCTGTTCTTCATAGCCATTCACTGAGTCAGTATAGTGCATGTCTCAGTTCACAGGTACATGCACATGTAGTTAAAGTGTGTGTGTCAACACACACTTTTCTGTTGTTCCTCGAGTTCTTTCTTTCTTTCTTTCTTTCTTTCTTTCTTCTTTTTCTTCTTTACCAGCAAATTTGTCCGACACTTTTCTCGAACACTATTATACATATAAACTCCAAACTTGGCATGATTGTACCTCATACAAGGAGTTTGTCCCTTTTATACAAAGGAATGAAGATGTTTAAAATTATGCAAATTAGGGCATTTAAAAATTTAAATCTTGAACATCTTTAAAAGTATAATAGATAGAGATGTCATTCCAACTTCTACAAGGGGGTTATTGATCATTGCGCACCGAATGAATCTAAAACAAAAGTTGTAGCAATTTAAATTACGCTAAATAGCAGCATTAGAAATTTTAAATCTTGAACAACTTCAAAGCTATAATAGATAGAGATGCCATTCCAACTTCTACTCCTGTGTTATGGAATAGTTGTACATTGCCATACCAATATGCTTTGAAGACACACACACTGATTTGCTATGCACCAAATCATCTTACCTAGTTTCAACCCTTTTCCTGCTCAAAGTACGACTGCAGGGAACACAGGAATATGAGAAATCCGTGGGCGACCTCCACACTCTGAGTAAACATGGCAATAACAGTCATTATGTGCAATCATAGAGCGGAGGTCGCCCACAGCTTCTCATATTCCTATGGCAGTGATCAACTTTCTTTGCCACGGTTAGTGATCATTGCGTGCCGCTTGCGCAAACACTTCACATAGGACATTCAACGTTGGACCGTTTGCAGCCTTTGTCTATAAGCGAAAATGTATTCGAAGATATTAAACCTGATGATGCGTTTAAACCTGATGCTTTTCGAGCGATTGTTAGCGGGAGAAGGTTATGACACCGCATCCAATTTGGAAGACCCGCGACGTGTACTACATCACGAGACGGGTAATTCTGTCAGAAGTGCGTTCCTGGCTGGACCCCTTATCAAGCAACAAGTTGCAGATCCAAAACTGGTAACGTCACCCGTAACAGCAGAATTTAACTACAGTTACCGCTAACAGTAATCCTGAGATAATGGGACAATTCCCATCTCTGCTCTGTTGGCTTTGACCCTACCGTCATTTCGTAAGCCTGTATGGATAGAAAAGCGGAATGTCTATCGGAGCTACACACACAGCCAGAAAGTGGCCTCTTTCCAGCTAAACACACATGCCTCATCTGCTTTGCTGCCACGCATTTGCGTTCGACTGTTATCGGGACCAGAGCCTCAGGCATCCAGGAAAATTTGACAGGGACCAGTCTGGTTTTTTTTTTTTTTTTTTTTTTTTTTGTTTTTTGTTTTGTTTTGTTTTGTTTTATGTTACAGCAACTGTATTGTGATTGAAACGTCGTGCCACACTTGAAAGGGGCTGCAGAAAATGTGAAGCCCTAGAAATGCGCCATCCAGGAAATCCGACTGTCAATGTCTATCTATCTATCTATCTATCTATCTATCTATATATATATATATATATATATATATATATATATATATATATATCTATATATATATATGTATGTATGTATGTATGTATGTATATATGTATAATGGCAGAAAAAGATAATTTTTTTCTGAAAACGTATTATATCGTTTTGAATGTGATAAAGTGTGATCAAAAACGGGTGCTTTGATCGTGCACTGAATGCAAGGAGGGGCGGGTCAGCCTGTAACGTTATTTTCGCTTTCATAACGCTGTGCCACACTTTCAGTGTTTACTAGCTGTCTTCATGCGAATTTCAAAATCAGTGGAATACTAAAGTCCATAACGCTGCAAAATAAACTGGCAAACATTTGGATATAAGATGCCCAAATATAAATGTTCAATTTAACATTACTTTTTTTTTTATCTATTTTTTGTTGTTGTTGTTGTTGTTGTTGTTGTTGTTGTTGTTGTTGTTGTTGTTGTTGTTGTTGTTCTGTTGTTTTGTTTGGTTTGGTTTTTGTTTTTTTCAAGTAAAGGTTACAAATTACCCAAAATTTCGGCCAACAAATGTTTTTTGATCTTTGTATGGATGAAAATTTTATGTATCTGTCATGTAAAAATCAAATTTCTGCTGAAATTGCAAAACAGAGAAAAACGGGGGTATTTAGTAGAGCTTCTTGCTGAGCGTTCATAGTCAGGCGGACCGTGTTTGTCACTGTGAAGGGGATAGGCTTGAGAAAGTGGTCACATGACCGGCCGTAGCAACAGCTCGTTTAAAAATAGCCACCGCTGTGTCCGCTCTAGCGATGATGCTGATGCATTAGCGCCGTGGTTCCCAAACCATATGGTCATACATTTTATGCATTAGGTCGCTCTTGTTACATGTCCTTTGCTGTTTTCTGTATGTTTTTAACATTTAATCTAAAGAAAAGTGTTGAAGACAGGCCGTACAGTCAGCCGAGATCATTACATGACCGCACGTCCTAATCCTACATGAAAGGCATTGCTGTTTCAAGCATTTGGGTATTTGTTGGCGTCAGCGATCTTTTTTCAACCGGATGAGTGCTTCTTGCGCATGCGCGTTTTAGTGGTTATCATCAAACTTCCGGGGAGATTGTTGAAGTGAACGACCTTTTTCCAAGTTCACTTTTTTGATCATTATTATAGATTTTGGTGTTGGCTTATGGTAATATTCGGTGGAGGTTATCTGAAATATTGTTATCTTCGTTGTTACAGCCATAAAAATTGGCGATTGGAGGTCCAATTAACGGTATTTCCATGGACTGCATGACGGACAGGTTGACCCGTGGTTTCGGTAACGACGACTCTTTTCCATACGACCATGGACACCAATGATACTAATCACTTGGTCTTTCTTTGGCTTGTTCAGTTCTTAATTTCGAAAATAATGCATGCGCAATATTCTAAGCTACGGTTATAACTCGCAAAGGTGGAAGATTTGGGCCCAGTTATGTTGTTCTCCGGGTTCGAATGTTGACGACTTTTTTACATTGCTGCAATGACTTTCCCAAATAGAGTGGGAGAACAGACCATTTATTCATGCGAGAGAGGGCAAAAGCTCCGACATCATAAATATGAGGATTGAATCGAGCTGAGGAAGAATTGGTCCAAAGGATATTACCTTGCGTAGTTCCACATGTGCATGCTCTATGACAGCAAATCTCTGTAAATGTAAATTTAAATCTACATAATAAAATGTCCTATCCTCAGCATGCTTACATTAAGGTGTTGTTTTTTTTTTTTTTTTTTTACCGTAGAACGTTAACCAAATGATTCAAAGCTATCTACATATTATATCATTTCGATACCTGTCGGTAAGCCGTACCTCGGAGGCGCTGGGAAACAAATCCTTCAGAGAGATTATTGACATGCTTAGACACATAATGCTCTTGCTGTGTGATATTCGCCATATATCAGCCAGTCACACAAATTATGTATGTATGTGAAGCACTGACAGAAAACAAAGATCACCTCATTGGACTATTGTCTAAAATCTAGAAGTGCTTGTAGATCATTTGTGGAGGCCAGGGATCATTCCTTAACTGAAAAACAAAACAAAGGAGAACAAAACAAACAAACATATGTAAAAAGCATTCTTAGCTGGGGAAGATTATTTGCGTTTGATACAGTAAAATATCATATGACTGTGCACATATATTTTTTAACATAGACTAACTCGACACAAGGTTTCTGCAGTGCGTACCCACCCATCAGCTCACAGTTTCAAGAATATTCCACAAAGACAGTTTTATCAGTCATTTGGTATTAGGACCAACAACCAGTGCAGACAAGCCACAGTGTGCGAACATTACATCTACCAATCAGTTAAACAAAACGTGCTGCCAACATATCAAATATGTTTTTTTTTTTCTGAAGTTTTAAAAAACAGCCTTGACGTTTTTGGCTCTTATAGGCAGAAAGTAAAAACTTCATCACTGCACATAAAGGACAGAGGTTGGTGGGGCATTTGCTTTCCGGGTCGTGATCCCAATATTTTAATGGAAGCTAGAAAATTCTATGTACTTCCTTTTTGTCTTCGGTGGAATCGGAATTTTAAGAAAAGAAAGCTTAAAAAGTTGAGTTTACGTTAAACATGAGCCACATTTATTTATTTGTTTGTCTATTTATTTATTTATTTATTTATTTATTTATTTATTTATTTATTTATTTATTTATTTATTTATTCATTCATTCATTCATTTATTTATTTATTTATTTTATTTATTTATTTATTTATTTATTTACTTACTTATTTATTTATTTATTCATTTATTTATTCATTCATTCATTCATTTATTTATTTATTTATTTATTTATTTATTTTATTTATTTATTTATTTATTTATTTATTTATTTATTTATCAAAAACGAAAGCTCCTCTCAATTCCAGGTGTTAGATAAGTTACAACATGAATTGCTTATGTTCTCGGGTTTTGTTTGTTTGTTTGTTGTTTTTTGTTTGTTTTTGTTTTTTCTTCTTCTCATTAATTTTTTCTATTGCTTTAGTTTGGTTGGTTCTTGTTCATGAATTTTTCTTTTTGTTCAAGTTCTTTTCACTTTTAGCAGGGGTGAGAAGATGGCGTCTATGCTAGCTGCAGTGTCGAATGGAACGTGGACAAATATAACAGGTACCTGGGTAAGACACTTTCATGTAAGTGATTCAATCCCAGGTAACAAATTAGAAACTATTACATATTTCTACTTTCCACGGTTTTATATAATGTAGAAATTTTTTTTGGAGCTAACGCAAACTCAAATTGAGTTAACCGTTCTGAAAATGGGTTATAGGGCTTTGGACAAGCATATATAAGCTTCAAATCTTAAATATATATGAGATTTCGAAGTAATAAGCCTAACCCCCCCCCAGTATTGGTAGTTCTGATTCACATGCCCCCCCCCCCCCCCCACATACATAAATATATTCATACATCAAAGTTACTTCGGTGCGGATAAAAGTTCTCCCTGCATTGGAGCTGCTTAGCCTATATTTACAGCAAATAAAAGTACCTTGCAATTTGGTAAATCCCACACACTTAAACGTGAATTTTAGCTCTGATGTGTATACCCTGAAATTGCATGTATTATTTGGCATGAAAAAGTAAAAGCACGCAAATATACGTGCAAAGTGTTACCTCAGAATCGATGGAAATAAAAATTTCAGAAATACGAACATGCAAACAGACTTTTTTCAGTGGTGAGCACCTAACGGTTTTGACTTCTTTTGCTATTAAAATAACAGAAAAAGACAAACAGTGAGTCTTTGTTTTTAATTAAATATTTCATTTGACTGCTATTCAACCATAGGATCATATTCATATATGGGTATGAGAGTCGTGCATGTATGTCCGTAGAAGCTTCTATTTTCGCGAACATCCCACTTACGCTTAATAAGGCGGTCTGGGCCGAAACTACAATTATATATATATATATATATATATATATATATATATATATATATATATACATATTGAGGGGGAGGGACTTTTGTGGCTCTTTCCCATTTTTTTGTGTATTTATCTTGTTTGGGTTCTTTTCACATTTTTTCGTTTTGTTCTTTTCGTGTGTTGGTTTTTGTTTTGTTCAGTTTTTTTCCTTTTCCTTTTCGTTTTTTACCTTTCTCAGCTTTTTGTTTGTTTGTTTGTTTTTTTTTTTGGGGGGGGGGGTGATCATTGTTGTTTTGACAATTTGCCTCATGTAACGTTTTATCTCATGCCCGTCCGTCAAAACGATTAGGAACATTTATATTCGCAAAAATCCCACTTAAGTTTAATAAGGCCGTCTGGGCGGATACTACAATTATATATATATATTTTGGTGGTGGTGGGGGGGGGGGGAACTTTGTGGCTTCTATTTTTTTCTCTGTTTTTTTGTGTTTTTATCTGATTTGGGTTCTTTTTACTTTTTTCTTTTTGTTTTGTTTTTGTTTGTTTGTTTGTTTTGGTTTTTGTGTTTTTGTTGTTTTTTGTGTGTAGGTTTTTTTTTTTTTTTTTTTTTTTTTTTTGTTTCCTTTCGTGGTTTCTTACCTTTCTCAGATTTTTGTTTGTTTGTTTGCTTTTTTTTTGGGGGGGGGGGATGTGGTGATCATTGTTGTTTTGACAACTTACCTTATGCAACGTTTTATCTAATGCCTGTCCATCAAAACGATTAGGAACATGTGGTTCAGACGTTTATGAACAAATAAAAAGTAACTAAGCCATACAAAGACATACAGAGGGAGTGGAATGGCGTACTGCAGAGACACATCTTCATCCGTTTGAGGCAAGCGATTGACAGCGGCTTTATTCAGCAAAAATATACGATTGTGTATGCAGCATATTTTAGGGTCTTCTCTGTCATATCAACATAATGTCCACTGACAAATTCATTTTTGCTGTTTCACTGTTCTTTCAGTTAGAAAATGATGTAAGATGGTACAATGAAGTCTCCTTATAATGACACTCAGATACATATTCTCTGAAGAACACACGTTTTGAGTGACACAATGTTTATTTTTAGGTTGTTTGATTCATTTATCCGACAGTTATCAGTTGTCTGACACTGGGGCGGGGGGGGGGGGGGCAGATGTTGTCATTAAAACAAACTACCTCTGTAGGCTGTATTTTTGAGGAAATCTTGTATGCATTCCGCATTCCATGTGCTCGTACACACACACAGATATATATATATATATATATATATATATATATATATATATATATATATATATATTTATATATATATATATATATATATATATATATATGTATATATATACATACATATATATATGTATATATATGGGGATGACATATGCAGAGAAGGATATCAAAAACAGACATTAAAGTCTGAGCGTAAGAAGGGCTCGACCTTCACGCAGTTATACCGAAAGATCCTTCATTAATCTTATGCTATTAATTTGTTCATCTAATCAGAATCCCCGTTTATATTATGGCGACAGATTGCAGTACCGATGATGCTAATATCTCGTCTGATAGTGATGAAGTAACACTTACCGTTGGTAGAATTCCAATACTAATCAAGAAATCGTTTAGGATACCGTAATAAATTGGTGCTGGAAGACAGCCAAAAAAAAAAAAAAAAAAGAAGACATGGGATAGCACATTCTATCATGGCCATGGCTTGCACCCAACACATTTGGACAACTGCCAACTGCAACAGTAACAATCAGGCAAGAAAGAGATCTCTTGATAAGTGTTACTTGTGGACATACAATCAAATATCGTAACCGTTCTTCGAAATATTCCCACTTGTTGGTGCACATGTTCTACCAGGTGGTTCAAATGAACGCGTCGCCGAGCGGCTTTTCGTCGAGTGTTCTCATAAATACAAGGCAGCGTCCACCATATTGTTGACACTTGATCGACGACCAGTGACCAATCCTGAGAAACATTCTTTCACAGACAAGGAGAACGACTCGGGGACTCCAATACTAGGTTCCCGTACTCTGTGTTTCCATAGTTTGAGATAATCGCCAAACGTTTTACATTGAAACACACACGCACACACACACACACACACACACATTCTGGACAGCCTTGTGTCACGTAACCCTCAAAATATTTACATTTTTCCGTTCCGAAGAATTTGAGTTTCTCTCTCCGTTGGAATTCAAAGGCATAATGATTCCTGTTCCCAGAAGATAACAGAAAGTTGTTGCCATGTCCCCCAATGCTGGGCATAGAAGTTAAAGATTACTTACTGAGCAACCTAGCCCTGAGAATTCATCTTACCCGATGATAAGCCTTTAGATGATGTAATTTACAAATGATAACAACGGATATCAATAATGTTTTGTCTCGTATGCTGAGTTGTTTATTCATTTCACACCGCCATTTGCAATTTAGGACAAACAGTGCAACAGTTTCTATATGAATACAGCTAGATGCTTGTTGTGTGATAATGTTACTAAACCTGCAAAATGGTTTCTATTTGCAAGAGAAAAATATTTGACTGGGGTGTGAATTACATGTAACTTCGAAATTTAATCAGTCTCTGCTTTTCCTCACCATTGACGATCCACTCCATTCTGCAGCTGTCGCCTATTGTAATCTATCTTCTCCAGAGGAAAGTTGAAAAAAGTGGCCCGTTACCTTCAAGGCCCTTAAAACCGACACCGTGCTTATTTCTTTGAAGAGGTATGCACTAAGACGTACCCGAACACAAGCACTGTTATCAGGGGTCACTTCAAAATCCGACATAAAATCAAACGCCAATATTAAACCAATTGCGTCCAAAGCTTCTAAACAACTAAGCATAATGAAATCACCGCAGTGCCGCATTGACTGCGAAACTTAGAAGCAATTTACACATACTATGAACGAGCCGTCGTGGAATGGTGGCGTTAACTAGGGTGGCTGTTCATATGCTGATGAATAAATCCCAGAAGATATGCAATAGGACGCACTCACAATTTATTGCTAACCAGCTCTTGCTCACATGTTGCCAGGTGACATAACTATGCATCCATGATGAAAGAGGGCACTTGTAACAATTATGCCACGTAAAGAGCTGGAAATAACATAGAATCTGTCCACCATACAAATGAAAAATTCTAAATATGCCAAGGTTTCCACACGTTTTGAAACCAGGTAAATGGCTTCTATCAAGCATTTTGCTTTCTCTCATTGATGCTTTCATTGCAGAAATACATTTAGCCTAGCATTAAGCATTGCTGTGCCCTCTTTCCTGTCAAGTTCCTTCTCACAGGATAGGGCCGCGCCCTGGATTGTGACAGAAGAAATGAGATCTATCCACGACTAAAAAGATGCATGGAGAAACTGGTTGGAAGTCTCTTCCTAGACGACGGGAGAGATCAAAACCAAGCTTGATGTGCACAATTGTACCCATACTAAACCCTGCTTCTACGCATAGTTTCTCCCTGCACAAAAAAGAAGCCTTGTCCCATTACTAGGGGACATTTCGGTCCAAATTACTTTCCTTCAGATGCAGAACAGTCTTATCCAAGGAATCCTTTTCTCCATGGCAATTACCTCATGGGACCCTGTCCCATCACCCCCCCCCCCCCCATAAAAAAAGCTTCTTGAAAACAATTTAAAGAGAAAAAAAAACCAGTGCTGATAAGTGTTTCGCTATGTATCCCAAACTCCTTAATGCTGAAAAAAGATACTCGTCGGCGTCACACTCCCAATTGTGTATGGGTCGCGACCAACAAAACGAACATATTAAAATAGCACATTTGAAAGACTCTCCTGCTTGCTTGTGTGATGTAACCACTAAAGGTGTATGGTATTCTATTTCCTTTATTTATGTACTTGTCGTCGCATCCTGCCGCCCATTGATCCTCTTCATGCATCATTTAATCCTTTGGCACCTGTTAACATAAAGAACCTTTATGTGTGGTTGTATTCACCACGGCCTTGAGGATAATATCACCATCGTTTTATCTGTTATAGAATTTATGGATACTATCAAACGTTTTCAATGTAAAAAGTAACTTTGTTATTATTGTGCAGATAATTTAGGGGCCCCGCTATCTGTATTTCGCATAGGTTGTGTCCATCCTCTCTTTGTTTACATCTGCATAACCGCTAGTTAGTGACCCTTCGAGTGTTTCTGACACTGGACGAGTGGCGGCGCAGACGGCGCTGTGTGTTACGTTTGTCATGTGCACGCGTCTTTTCTGACAAAAGAGATGTGAATAGGGTTCTTCCCTCCTACCCTATCGTATTCAATGAATTTTCAATAAAATACGTTGAAACTATAGTCACGTCCCCGATGGATCCACAGAGAGGCGTAGCATTACCTCACGCTGAACTGTAACGTCCATCCCGTGATTTCGTCATTTCTCCGCAAGAATGATATGTGTAGGGCTCATCTCTTCTCTTTTACAGTTACTCTTATGTATAAAACTATTTTATGGTGTTTCCAGCGTCAGCAAATACTACCCGTTCAGATTATCATCTTATTTTTCACCTCAGTGGAAATGCATTGCTGGTTGAAAAAAAAATCCAATTAGCGCGACATATTTGGCTTGCTTAGATGTCCGATTAGTCTGTGTCCTTAACTACACCATACCCCATATAATAAACACCAATTTTGGAAAACAGAAACTATACATCTTTTTAGGTTGAGGTTGCATTTTCTGAAATGAACTTATGCCATCCAATTTTATCAAAGGTTTGGAAATTTGAAAACAACCATGTGGATTTTTGAGCATACGATCGACATATATTTTTCCTGGAACACAACCCTGTGGTTTAACATCTTTCAATGAATTATACCAAGCACGCTTTCCACTGTAGATATAGGTAAATACCTTAAGTATTTGAAGGCAGTGAATGGTTCCATTTAGCCATTGGTTATGTTATACCATCAAGACCCGATGAAATATATGGGCATTATAAGCACAGCATACCATTCAAGGATATACTTGATCCGTGAATGTATAGTCACTAACCCAACGCCACAATGTCCTTTATTGGGTTAGTAATGCAAGCAAACACTGTGTAGCCACGTTTGAACTAGATTGCATAAGTAACAGTTTGGATCAGCAAGGATGATACTGTCTAATGACCCACACCTCTGCCATATATATCTGGAATCATTTAATATAATCTGACTGGAAGGCACAATGCAAGAAACTGAAAAGTGTTGGTTGCGTATAACCGCTAAGCATGCTTCTGTCCAAAGTTTGCGGCCTTATTGCTTGTGACAGACTTGTATCTGTAATCTTGTCGCCAGCCCCAATGTGTGTGCCTACATTGGTACAAGCCTATTGTTTTATCCAATGTTGCGTTATTGGTTCTCGGGATACTTAACATGACTTAAATGTGCTAGAAAATCTTTTACTTTGAAATTCCGAGCATGAATTAAGGAGACATGCTACTCTGCTTACCATTCAGGGCAAAGTGACAAAAAAAAGAAAGAAAGAAAGAAAGAAAGAAAGAAAGAAAGAAAGAAAGAAAAAAGGAAGGAAAAAGAAAAAGAAAAAAAGAGAAGAAAAAACCGAAATAAAATAAAAATAAAATAAACCTCGTGTCAACTTTCGAAAGAAAACAAATACATGAAGCCAGTCTTAGTAAGCAGTGCCAACAGGATCATATCTGATAGGCTTTAAATGCGCACTGCATTTGATGTTTTAAGACTTACTCGGATCAAGTGTAGTATTCGAAGTGTTCTTATCGTATAATGCCTATATCATGACCCTTATCAAGCTCTTATGATCGAAGATCAAATTGTCTGCCCGATGGCTCAACTAAACATACCAAACCAAATCAATACTTCAATTTAACCGTATGTCAAATCTTTTCCGTCTGGGCAACTTGTCAGATTTTTCGAGTTCTTAAAACAACACATTAAGCCTCTGTCTCGAAATTCCAAGGTCATGCATGTCGTTTCCCGGTGATTTAATGCCAATCTGCAAATCGTTTTCTACTTATTCCGCATATCGTCTGAAATACATTTTAAGCCCACAAATCGATGCAGGATGTAAGAATTGGCATTCATGATAGTTATGTCATCAACGCTATAAATTATAAATAACATGTGATTTCCTTTGTAGCCAGCATTTACCCGAGCGTCAACGTAAAAAAGCTGCATTACAGTCAAGGAACTTGAGCCAAAAGCCATTGAAGCACCTTTCAATGACAGGTACGGAACAGCAATTTGGAGTGTGTCTGCAATAAATTAGTGCATGTCTTGTCAAAAAAGTCACCTCGAAGTACTTGGGCCACAAAACGTCTGGCACATAAATGTTACGACAGTTACGGTCTTCTCAATTCCATTTTCATATTTCGTCATGTCTAAAACAGGAAAAAGGGCTCGGAAAAGCCATGGCCACTTTGTTCATTACTATTCTGAAATGGTTTATTTTTTTGAACCGCATTGTGACCGTCCCTCCCGTGTTCGTATGGGTTAACACACATGCAGTTTTATGGCAACACATTGGTATAACATGTATAAATAGGTGAACATACTGGCACATCAGGACAGTAAAAGTTTATGTGAAGGTCACACGCTGTATGAAAATGCCATGAAAGCGTTTGCCGACTTCTCTCCAATTTTGTGTTGGTGCACGGACTATAACACAATTTACCAACAATGCCGACTTAAAATATCATATGGAACTGTGCCCATGACCATTTGCCGATGTAACTGGATATTGCCAACCCGTCCCCCCCCCCCCCCCACTCCAGAAAGAAGTGAAAATTCTAGGATTGCTTGAACAGTTGTAAGATTTGACCCTATGCATATATATATATATATATATATATATATATATATATATATATATATATATATATATTATATAATATGTATATTATATATATTATATATTGTAAATTTATGCAAATATTTAACCGAATGTCACTTTTCTTCAAATGTAGCGTGAAGTGCTTTAGTAGTAAAGTGAAAAGACCTCGATGTACCTTGTATCAAAGCCCTCCAAAAAGAATGAAGCCTCATAAACTGGAAAAAGGAATGGCCAATCTACAGCCTTTTAAGTCTTTCTATCGCATAATACCAATGTTATATTCCAAGCAGACAGATATTTTAATGACCTGAAAAGTACCAGACGTGGTACTATAAATGAAGCTAGTCTTGCATCTTGTGTTAATGGAATCACGTCCATGCTGTATGTGACAAAAAAAAGGATTATTAAGGCTCTGTAATGCCATATATTATCAGGCTTCATGTTACATGTTAATAGAAGCGGACATAAGAATCCTTTTCTGAACCAAATATGCAGGCCTTATCACAAGGGATTCAATTTACATGAATGAGGATAGTTCCAAAGTCGACAAAGCCTTTTTTGTCTTAGCTCAGTTGAGTTACGGTCCGCTGAGCTTTTGGTGTGGATGGTCGTCTGCCCACATCCACTCCGACACACACATTCTACTTTCTCTGCAAGTTGTTTGATTGGGCAGAGTTTAATAATACTTAAGGGGGAGTGTACCTCTACAAACTTTCAAGGTGTGTGTGTGTGTGTGTGTGTGTGTGTGTGTGTGTGTGTGTGTGTGTGTGTGTGTGTGTTTTGCGTGCGTGGTCCCGTAGTTATATTTTATGTTCGGAACCAGCGGGACTCGAACCTGCAACCATTGGCACCAGTCGCCTAGCTGAAATGGGAAACGCACATATCCACTCGACCATATCCCCATTCTTATAAACAGCTGGCACCGCCTCTTTCAAGAGTTTTGCACTAACACCATCAGGACTAGATGCTTTTGTCGTAACAAGACTAAGAAGAGTTTTAAGTACTTCCGACTCCATTATAGTTATGGAGTCAAGACAAGAGTGAGGCGGATCAGAAATTCCAGTAGGAGTAGCCGTGCTAGAGTCGATATTGCATTGTTGTAAAAAAAAATAAATAAAAAAGTTCAGCCTTGCTTCCGCTATCAGATATCTTGCTATCATGAATAAGAGATGGTATGTTACTTGACTGATTACGTTAAACAGTTCGCCACCAACATTTGTTGTTCTTGGAAGAATCATCTAGATCAGTCCGCAATTTATCATTATAATTCCGTTCAGCGAGTTACAGTTGATCCTGATAAAAATTCCGTTGTTGACAAAAAAAAAGCCCATGCGTTAGGTTCAAAATACAAAACTTTAGCTTGGTCGTATTTTCTTTTAACTTGCCTTTTTAATAAGCGAAGTCTAGAGTTATACCACAGCAGATCCCATCGTCGAATTTCAACGGTTTTATTAGGAATCGTACAAGTGGCAGCTTCCATAAAAAGTTCAGACCAAGAATCACAGCATGAATCAATATCATTAACATGAAAGCATGAATTCCAGTCAAGCGCATGAAGGCGTGATCTAAAATTATCAAAATTTTGCTTGACTGTATTACCATACATGACGTTTATCTGCAGTCTCCGTCAGCTGACGAAACTTTATCGTGGCACCAACGACACAATGGTCGCAATTAGATATAGGCGGCAGCGCGGAAACTTCATGAATATATTCAGGTATATTTGGGACTATTTGATCGAGGCAGGTTGCCGAATGAGGGGTAATGCGGGTAGGCTCATTGACGTGGACGGTAAAGAAATTTGTCTGAGCAAAGTTAACAAGCTTATGACCAGACAAGGTGTTAAAATCGGAAAATAGATCACCAGGTAATATTGTATTATGTATATCTGTGTAGCGCGCCAGATCTAAGCTATCTTGGAATTTGTCCCAGAAGGAGACCAGTGAATTTGGTGGACGGTAAATAAGAAGATAAATTTCTTATTTTGTAATCTGATTTCACAGCAGAGAAGTTCCAGATCAGCTACCTCCATTTCGTAACGACGAGACACTTAGAAGCGAGCAGAAACATAGATGGCGACACCGCCACCGATGCCGCCAGGCCGATCACGAGGAATTATGTCATGATAGTTATTTAATTTCTAAAATCTTCGGTATCCGAGTTTGGTGTCAGAAAAGTTTCGGATAAACTAATAATATCAAACTCAGGAACAAGATCTGAGCGGACATGTCTCCGTTTGTCATCAGATAAACTCCAAATATTTACGTGACAGACAGAGAGACGTTACGATAATTGGGAGCCGGACCGGGATATATTTGGACGTCACCTGCTGGTATCAACAGCATGGAGATAAGCGCAATGGTACATCTTGGCTCTATTTAGCATAGTTAAAAAGGAGCAATAGAAAAGTAGTCTTCTTTTACCATGATTTGTAATAGAATTTATTATGAGAGACCAGATGAGGATATATATATATATATATATATATATATATATATATATATATATATATATATATATATATATATATATATATATATATATATATGTAAGTATCAGGCAAATTTAGCGTTGGACCAGTAGTGTCTAATGCAGTTATATCTGCTGCTATACAAATACTATTACTGCAGTTGTGAAAACAAAAACGTTTCCAGACACCAATAACGGAACTTGGTTGTAAATGATAATGCACGGTTGAATATGGACAAACTAATATCTTGGCATTCTATGCATAAATGATCAAAGAATATAATATGGTAACTCAAAATTTCGGCTACAGTCGAAAGTCTAGTGTGTATAAAAGTACACGGTAATAAAGGGAAAACAGTATGCAAAACCATACATCCTTCATCATGGAATAAGTAAATGTGATGTGCCAGGTAAGTGAAAATTGGAATGCAAATAAGGATTGCACCAGTACAGAAGCAGATAAAATACATAAAATGTATGGAAAACGCGTCTTTAGCATGGTAAACAAGTGCAGAGAGTAGCCTAAATGTGACACAGGCAATTAGCTGGACAGATGAAACACGTTTATGAAATAACACTGAATTAATAGTGATGAAAATGGGTAACCTGGCTGCCCCAACATAAAAAGGATACTCATAATATAAAGTTGAAAACTGAAGCTGCTCTGTGGTATTGAGGATAAGCGCAAGTGGCAGCGCGTATCATCAACAGGAAATGTCATCAGAAATCCAAGCGTTGGCATTAATTATGTTAGACCTGATGTAGAAAAATGACAGGGTGTTACTCATAGTAACATAAGAGCTCCATTGGGTACAAATTGGCAACCCAAAAGGCAGGAATTACACCATAAAAAACTTAAGAAAAACTACACAGAGTTGTAATACACAGGTTAAACTGATAAACAGAAAGATAGGCATGCTTTACGCAATGGATCACGAAGCCAGGTATTGAAAGTGGGATACTTCGTGTGTTTAACATACACTGATAGTATGGCTATCGGTAGAATCAGCATTTTTTGAACATGATCGTATATGCTGGACATTTATCGGTACAACTATATATATATATATATATATATATATATATATATATATATATATATATATATATATATATATATATATATATATATATATACATACATATATATGTATATATATATTTCAGAAAATGTCCCGCGCAACATCAATTGGTGAAAATTGCGATTAGACTAGAGAACAATAAAGATTGATAGCCGTGACAATGATAAATTAACGGTTTTTTTTTTTTTTTTTTTTTTTAGTGGAGGTAGAGTATGTTTATAATGTTCCAGGTTCATAGATATCACAAAAACGATGTAGGCCTACTTTACTCTTTTGCTGTAAAATTAGTTGACTAACAAGTCGGGAAAACTAAAGGTGATAGGCCTAACAGGTCTCTTTTTATTTTTGGCAGACGTAATGAAATTTGTGTTTTGGGTGGTTAGGCCTATACATTTTAGAAAAGAACTAGTGTTTGCAATTAATGATGGATATTTCTAAGGTTGAGAGGACCGGTTTAAAACCACCAGTTGCCTTTCATGGGTGACTGCCTGTCTCAAGTCAGGAGTGAAATTTGTTTCTTCACATTGGTATTGGAAGAGAAATGTTGATGCTTTGGCAAGTCTGGAATCTCTTTGCTGTCATTGTTGGGTTTGGAATTAATGAATGTGGATCATATTTTTCTGTACCTTTTGAAAATTATTTCATTGGCTATGTTGTGCTGTGGGCTTTGTTCTCCGACTCATAGTTATAGTGGAGGTAGAGTATGTTTATAATGTTCCAGATTCATAGATATCACAAAAACGATGTAGGCCTACTTTACTCTTTTGCTATAAAATTAGTTGACTAACAAGTCGGGAAAACTAAAGGTGATAGGCCTAACAGGTCTCTTTTTATTTTTGGCAGACGTAATGAAATTTGTGTTTTGGGTGGTTAGGCCTATACATTTTAGAAAAGAACTAGTGTTTGCAATTAATGATGGATATTTCTAAGGTTGAGAGGACCGGTTTAAAACCACCAGTTGCCTTTCATGGGTGACTGCCTGTCTCAAGTCAGGAGTGAAATTTGTTTCTTCACATTGGTATTGGAAGAGAAATGTTAATGCTTTGGCAAATATGGAATCTCTTTGCTGTCATTGTTGATTTTGGAATTAATGAATGTGGATCATATTTTTCTGTACTATTTGAGTATTTTTAAGATCAACAGCGAGTAAAATGTCCTAACCAGTCAAT
The DNA here is from genome assembly GCA_964020975.1 of Hermodice carunculata. Taxonomy (NCBI): domain Eukaryota; kingdom Metazoa; phylum Annelida; class Polychaeta; order Eunicida; family Amphinomidae; genus Hermodice; species Hermodice carunculata. The sequence goes on along the minus strand of OZ026622.1, from coordinate 25,283,822 downwards.
CATGCATCAAAATGTGCATAATATGACAAAAGCGAAGATGCCGCTCACACGACGGTCGACTTGGCCCACCACAGAAATGATATAGAAAGATGTCTACTTTGTTGCCACAACTAGTTCATATATTAGGAACTGCGTGAGCAAGCCGAGGCTTTCCCATTGCGTACAAATTTAATTCCAAATAGGCACCAGACAATGTTCATCTGTTAGAGAGTTTCACTTAATTCCCCAGCGGAGAGAACAATTTCTATTAACAGGAATTCTAAATACAAGAATCGTGAAATCTTTGAACAACATTCCATTGTGTTAGAGAAACTGCGCTTGATACCGTATATAAATTCCTGTCATATGTTGCCATGGATACCATATTTATGTATGTAAACACCCTACCTAGGGCGTTATTGCAGGAGTCACACGACGGTTGAATTGGCCCACCACAGAAATGATATAGAAAAATGTATATATATATATATATATATATATATATATATATATATATATATATATATATATATATATATATATATGTGTGTGTGTGTGTGTGTGTGTGTGTGTGTGTGTGTGTTCCTGTGTGTGCACTAGTGTGTGTGCCAATGTGACACTAACCTAGGGAGTTATTGCAGGGGCCACACGACGGTCGAATTGGCCCACCACAGAAATGATATAGAATGATGTCTAATTTGTTGCCACAACTAGTTCATATATGAATATACACACACAGGGATATATATATATATATATATATATATATATATATATATATATATATATATATATATACATATATATATATATATACATGCAGAGAGAGTAACAGAGACAGAAAAACAGAAAATGGAGGGAAAACGTCTCCTTCGGTTCTGAGAAAGACGCATGGAAATATATTTTTATTTCAATAATCAGATAGACCATTTTTAATAAAGTTCGTATTTCACTATAAATTGGGGGATAATTTGCTATTAGAGCTGCGGTTGAATAAGTGTTACCTGTCGGTCTGGGTCCCATTTTAAATGACTTAAAGACGTTTTAACGGCCCATCATGTCTCTCTGGCTGGAGTTTTATCTTCTATTAGATTAATTAGCTTAACTGCCTTGTAGTTCCGAGTACTGGTGGGGGAATCGTTTTCCTGAAAATGCATCTATAAATGCTAACCTGCCTTCGGAAAAGGTCATGCATGGTCCTGATATGAATGACGTTGCTGCCTCTGGTTAGAATGGGACTTGAAAGCAGAAATATTTTTGCGCCATGCAGGCGTGCAGATGACATGCACTTTCAATCCTTTAAGGTATATGTATTGGTTTGATTCTTTATTTTTCAAATGTACCTTCATTGAAACTTCATTTATATATTATATATATATATATATATATATATATATATATATATATATATATATATATATATATTTATATATATAATATGTATATATTGATCAAGGCAATAGGTTTGGGAGATCACCTTATTGGTGATAAATAATCAAGGCAATATATTCGGTAGGTCACCCCTTCGGAGACAAAAGGTTTTCTCTTTCCCTTGTATAAACATAATGTGTTTTTCCGCCTGACGATTCCTAGACTTGTAATGAAGAAAGCTGTTGAAAACAACGTAATCGTTGCTAGACGGTTCTCTATGGATAAAAGATGTGCCATCAGAAGTTACGTTATCAAGAATATAGGCACGATTTGTGCTGATAGCTTGGTAATTTTTGCTTGGTACAGATTACCCTTTCATGGCATAAATGTGTTATCTTAGTTCGTGTTAGCCTATTCCACCACTCTTGAAAGTGTCTCCACAAAGCATTGAGTTGCGTACAATCCCAATATCTGTGGGCAATTTTGTCATCTTCATCGCATGAAATGCAAATTTTGGGATCCACTTTTAGTGATTGCAAAACGGTGTAAGATCAAAAATTAAATGCTCGTAATCTCTTTTCCATTTGACACTTGAAGGCAACAACAGATGATTTCTCCCACATGTCATCACTTATTATAAACACTTCCTGCCATTAGATGATACAACTGTGTACTACATCTGGTTGTTGTTTCATAAAGTTTTAAACTGGGTTTATCATAAATTTCAATAATTGTGAGATGTTGGGAAGTAAGGTATTGTTTCCATAATCCTGGTATTGCTAATTAAATTGACAAAAAATGTAGGAAATTAATTGATACATAATACTTATCTTTTAGCTGTTGTTCACTTGCAGAGGTCCCATCCGTATTTACAATGTCATTTATAAATATAATACTTTGTCGTGTTATTTCTGATTTAATATGTGTTTTTTATCCTTTGCAATGTATTTATTGTACCAAATTACTTTGTTTTTGATCTCTGTAGTGTTCTGAGGCCTGGAAATACAGCCTAATATCTTTCCGTACCTTAATAAGTTGTTTATAAAATGACGATATCTGTTACTTTTCCATATCAATAAGCATCTAGTCATGAATAAGTCTTCTAATCTAATGTTCGGCTAGCATGGTTGAAAGATAGCTTTCCATTTAGCAGAAGTTCTATTATACAGGCGTTTCACCCAGTTCAGTACTAACGCTTTTGCTTGGGTTTCAAAGTGTACAAACTTCAACCAACCACTCTCGATCTGTTTATGCATGACACCATTTTTTCACTTTTGCAATGCCACTCTTCCTCATAATTTTGTAAATGTCTGATTGCACGGTTTGTACAAAGGTTGACTCGACATGCATCATTGACATTGGGTAAAGTAACTAAAGAGTTGCTAGGGTCTTTATCACTATGTTTTTACCAATTAGTGATAGGTTTCTCGTTTTCCACACGCTCAATATTTTTCTAAAGGATTGCAGTTGTGAAGCCAAATTTAGGTTATTCATCAACTGCTCATTTTTGTGAAAGAAAATACCTACATTCATGAATTCTTCTTTGCACCACTTTACTGGTAGGTCACCAACAACATTTTCTCTATTTGATCCAACCGATCGTGTTAAACGGTTTTTTAGATAACATGTTGAGCCACAATGTTATTTGAAATCGTCCAGCATGCTCAGTACACTTTTTGCTGGTCCTAGACCTGGTATGAAAAAAGGAGTATTATCTACAAACTGTAAAATTGTGAATTCATGGTGATTGGTTTTAATGCTTTTGATATCACTGCTCGTAGGAATTCATTTGCCAGTAGTTCCACTGCTAAAATGAAAGGGAACGCAGATAGAGGAGAGCCTTGTCTCACACCTCTAGCTATAGCAATGAATTCACTACTATATCCATTGTTGTTAACAGAACTTTATATCTGTATATAATATTATAACCCATTTTCTCAAATTTGTGCAAATGTTAAATGCACGTAAGGCTTGCTTTAAGTATTCCCAGAGTATAGTATCAGTAGCTTTTTCAAATCAATCAGCATTAGGAGTCCTGTTTTATTCTGTAACCCAGGCATGGGTAAAATGCTTCGACGGTTCTTATTTTTGCACCCATTTATCTTCCTCTAACCAATGGCGTTTGATCTTCGTGTATTTATATTGGTAAATATTTTTTCACTAGATTTGCCATGTTTTAGCAATAGCTTTGCAAACAATTTTCAACATAGAAATAGGCCTCCAGTTTTTCACATTTGTACGTTCCTTATACTTATCTTTCTTTGGTATCAATGTTTTAATACCTCCCCTTTGATCAACGGATACTTTGGCTATATCATATGCATAATTGAGATTGTTTAGTATCAGTTTTTATATTTACCCAGAACGCCTTGTAAAATTAAATTGTGAAACCATCAGTTCCTGGACTTTTTCCATTCTTGATTTCCTTTATTACCATCCAGTATTCGTCTTCTTTTACTTCTTGATAACTTCCTGCCTTTTGTTGCTCGTTTAATTTGGTATATCATATGCATAATTGAGATTGTTTAGTATCAGTTTTTATATTTACCCAGAACGCCTTGTAAAATTAAATTGTGAAACCATCAGTTCCTGGACTTTTTCCATTCTTGATTTCCTTTATTACCATCCAGTATTCGTCTTCTTTTACTTCTTGATAACTTCCTGCCTTTTGTTGCTCGTTTAATTTGGGTATTTCCGCATTCTCCAGGATATTTGCCATATTTCTGTGGATGGCTCCTGAAAGATTACTCTTATAAAGGTTGTGGTAGAAATATTTTTCTTCATTCAAAATTTCATTGGAAAAGTTATTTCTGTATTGTCACTGGTACTATCTTGGATACGTTCTTATTTCTAATGTCAATTTTTTTCCCAGTCCCCCAAACACTTTGTCCTTTTCTACCTCAGCTCTGTCCACCTTGCCCTCGGACAAATTAATATTCGTAGAGTGTATTTACCATTTATTTCAGACAATTTTTGCTTTAATTTACTCTACTCTAGCTTTATTTGCAGGTGTGGGTGAACTTACCGACATCTCAGCCTCCAGTTCTTCCACAAGTAATGTTTCTTCTGTCGTTTATTTCTTGCCTTTGGCTTTGTTTACTTAATTGTTTCTCCTCTAATATGTGCTTCCTCTGGGTCCCACACTAAACATTTATTCTCTGAATCAGCGTACTTTTGGTTACATTGATTAGTAATTATTTTTTACTTTACTCGTATATTCATGGTCAAATAGCAGTTCTGAGTTTAATTTGCAGAACCCTGGGCCCCTCCTTGTAGGTAAATCCCGATGTAATTCTAATGAGATTACACTGTGGTCAGTTTTAATTGAGGGTTTAATTTTGTCAATTTTAACCAAGGGACAGAGAAAATATCAAATTCAATCATCAAGTTCTACATTGGATGGGGGATTTAATGGATTGCCTCGTGTATATTAAAGTGTCTGGATATTTCTGGAGCCAGATAACTACTAAACTCAATTCTTCCAGAAGCAGTTCTTGTATATATTTTGTAACTCCCCCCTGGGTTTTAGCCTTATTATGCTTTGGGGATAATGGTGCATTGGAGTCTCCACCTGCAATTAAATTTTAATCGGCAAAATATGTCAGTTTTTCGTATATTTAAAATCACCTTGTTCACTTTCATAATATTATTGTGGGTGCGTATACATTCACAAGGACAACAGTGGTGTCGTCAACATCAATGTTTATAATAATGTATTTTCTACTTTCACATGATGTCACCTGCTTTTACCCTTGTAATCCATTTTATTTGGCGGAGTATGGCAACACCTCGATTACACATACTATGTGCAAACAGGATTTTTGTCCCCACTGATTTGCCGAGATATTTTCTGTATTCTTTGCACTATGCATTTCCTGCAGGAAACATATGAAACTTTCTGATTCAGTGGAATATAGCCTGTCTTCGTAAAGATCTGCAATTCTTTTACATTCAGGGAAAAGCGGAAGCTTGTGATTCATTTTATTGTGGTGAGAAGACAGTTATAAATCCAGTGTAGCTCTCATAATTGTGAATAGGTTGCAAATATAACTGCTTATATATGGGTGAAACCACATGTAAAACTGATATTTGGTTACAAACAACAATAGTTTCATTGCTTGTCTTGAGAATGAAAGAAAAAAAATAGGCAAACTGATGAAACTACGTGAATAGGAGATAAGATATGAATAGAAGCTGTTTGTACGTATATCAGTTGTCCGCAACAGTACCATTAGGGAAATGAGGAGGGGCTCTCAGCCAGATGATATGCACTTGTATCACATGCTAACCTTACGTGATTGATTTTAAAGATTTACATCTGATACAGGCATGTGTCATTTTCCTGAAAGCCTCAGATAAACATGACCTCCATACATTAGAAATAACCTCACCAGACTGGCCAAATAGAAGTATATCTGCTTCAAGTATTGTACTCATACCTTTCTGTGTCAGACGGCCCAGGCTTTGCAGTAATTCTGTTCAACCAAAAGCACAATTAAGGGATCAGATGTCGATCGCCCGTAAAATGACACCCTAATGACAATGTCCATATTTATCAATAGCATTGTCAACTCCAACAAAATTACCCGTAAATTTGTAGCGATATCCTCCTCTGTATAAGCAGGGTAGAATACAGCTAAGAGCATAATGAACATCGTTGTGATTATGTCTATTACGCAAAGATTAGCAGCACACAGAAATTTAAACTTAAGATAACTCCCCCATCACCCATCCCCACCCCCTACCCCCCCCCCCCCCAAAAAAAGAGTCAAGATCAAAAACACCTCATACAAACAGGAAAAAATACATACACAAACACAAACACACACACAAAAAACAAACAAACAGAACAAAGCAAAGGAAAAAAAAAAAAAAAAACAACACAAACAAAAACATACAAAGATAGAAAATAAAATGAACACATAGCTTAGTCAGCAATCAAGGCAGTCGGAAAACAAATCACAATGGCCTATACATATATTTGGTATTTAGAAAAGTACCGCAGCAGGGTTTCGTTCCATGCGTGCCTACATCGCGTTTCCCAAAATTGTAAAAACTGAATTTCGAAGAACAGCATTTATGGAATGATTATTGCATGTAATAGGACAGTACTCCGTGGAATAAAATTGGATGGGAACACAACATACCCCTGTTGTTTTATAGCAATAATGTATTTCAACGATCAGGCCTATCATCAAAGACTGCGTTAAGTGTTTGCGCTGGCGTCCAATTGTACGAGTAAATATGCTGTTTACGGAGACAGGGTTGAGCAGTCTTTTAATAACGTAACACTGTTGATTTTACATTAGTCTTTTGACCTATGGACGAGCGTGATGTATGTATATCAGGTTCAAGCTTTAGTCCTACACAATCAATAATTACCTAAGCGATACCGACATCAATGTCGAATTAAAACCTTAATTTAAACATTGTGCATAGCCACTGAAAAGTTTACACGAAATTATTCTGTTGAAATAACATTCACGTTCATACTATTTTTAAATTGACTCATTTCTGATATTCCCTAATAAAAACGAAAAGAGTAATAAAAATACAAAAAACAAAACAAAACAAAAAAAATATCCCCCAAAAGGAGGAAAAAAGAAAGAAATCAAACTCATAAACTCGTGATTACAGTTGGACGTCAATTTCAAATTATTCCGTACCGGATTTCCAGTGTGCAATGCCTTGCCATGCATAGGGAGGTCATATGTTATTTCTATTGTCTGTTGACCAATCAAATCCTTGCCTTCCCGAACGTTTCTCCCACAGTTGTTTGCATATCTGTCAACAAGTACACATGCACCCGGTACAATAGTTGCTGCAAAAAGTGCTGATGGGCACGGCCGATGCTTTTGTAGTGTGTTTCCGTTGTTGATTAATGATTGTTTTATAAAATCGAATTAAACATACCCGTGTTTTACTTTCATATTTAACGTCACATTTGATGCCAATATTTTGAGTGTGCGGATCTAGCCGGAGCGCATGTATTGAGACTTCATGGTACGTGGCGGAGGTCTTCATTTGAAAGCAGGTCAAACAAGTCTTCTGTTTCAAAATGATACCCCCCCCCCCCAATTAACGATATATACTCCATTAAACATAGAATACACAATTTCTTATATGTCCATAGCCCGAGGAGGGGGAGGGTATTCCCATGTAGGATTGTACTGGGTATGTGCCGCAGTAAAGGCCCTGTTTTCATTACTCGCAGGATTAGAAAAGCCCGCGCAAATGTACACAGCTGGATTGGGAAAGGGGTAACAATTATTTGAGTGAACTGAATGTCTTATTCCTTTTCCAAACAAATGTATAGATCTTGGATTTAGGCTGGAGATATAGGATATAGCAAGTTCTTGGGGGGGGGATTTTTGTGGGAAGTTAGAGTGTGCTAAAACTTGTTTAAAATTGGAATTTGGTCTCCAAAATGCACTAGGATCCACCGATGCAGCACTCCTTTCATCACAGTACATGATTAAGAAAGGGAACCTTTTTACATGTGGTATAGGTTTGAGATAGGGTATTGCATAAAATTTCCCAGGCACACACCCACCCTGATGTTGAGTATCTGCCCCCCCCCCCCCGGGGGGGGGAGGGATCGAGTTACGATCTTTTCCGTAACACCCCATGTAAGCAAAAAATGGTAACTCGCATGCATGTAAGATTCTCTTTACTTCCGAGGGGTTTTTTTTGTAGGTTTTAGGCTCACTATTAGGCTTCTTATCCTGCAATATGGAGAGAGACAACCCAGCTGCCTCTGTAGTCCAGTTGGTACCTGCGGAAAGGCGGGAAGCTCGCCCTCACAAAATACATAACAGAAAATCAGATCATTTTAGAACATTCCACAGTCAGTCAATGAGAATGGACTCATGTCACTAAGGTACTCGGTGAAGAGTTCGGGACTAATTAGCCTACATTGGGGTACACCATAATTCCTTTTAAATGGCTGATCTAGGATACCTTCCCAACTCTCGCTCATTTAAGTTGTCTTGAGCGGGTTTTTACACCATCATCATAAAATATCACATACTGCTCGCTCTATTAGCTGACAGTACAGATCATCATCTTTGACATAATCAAGCACTTAAGTAAAATCTAGAAAGCAAAATTACAATGATTTACCAACACGTTTTTGCTTTTGGGTGATGAAAGTCTCTGTGTAATCTGTATTTGTCACACTCGCATGGAAAATGAAAAGAATCTTCTATTGCATTGCCACAGGCACACTCAGGGGAGTCCATCGGCCCTTTCATATAAGGATCTCCATGTAGGTTACTGCATTTCATTCGTAGCCGAGCATGAATAACGGCTAGTCAACAATCACCGATATAGAAAAGCTTGGTTGTTTTATCAACATTACTAATACGTTTTAGACTCTGTTTGAAATCATGAATAGACTCAGCATTACGCACAGACAAAGACAGCTCGTTCCGTAATCTTAACATAGAGGGAAAGTATGAACAATCGAATAACTTTGTTTGCATACGTATGTTTGACAAATATTGGCTTGATCTGATGTTATCCCTATTTCGTTCACACACAGAGGTTGGAACAAGACTCCTCAGTCATTGCGGTGCATGACCATGCATTATACTGTAGAATTGAATCCATTTAGTTTTCGTTCTCTCTGATAGCCTTTAAGAAGTGTGTCCTCATAAATAGATTTGTGGTTAGTGTTTCTTGTTGCCCCTGCTGTTGCTCTCGCTGCAGAAAGCTAAACAATTTCAAGCTGTTGAGACTGCTGTGAAGAACAGCCCTCCCATACAACTGAACCATATTAAAGAATCCGACAGACAAAGCTAAAATAAATAATTTCTAATGACTTACTACTTTAAGGATACTGTAGATATTTCATGATATTTACAATTTTCATTCCTTTTGTAACCAAACTGTTAATGTGACTTGTCCACGTCAAGTGTGATCTCATAATCAAGCATGCCTAAATGCTGATGTTCGCTTCCGTTCTGCAGGGTTTCGTTCACAAAGACTAAATCAAAATAATTCAGATGTATTCGCTTGTTAGATATAATCATACACTTGATTTCGACAGGTTAAACGAGACCAGCCATCTATGCGACTACCTCTCCATCTCCGTTAGATCCTGATCCAGAGAATTGGCCCCACAAGTGTCGTTTTCAACTTCATCGAGTACAGTTGTATCGTCTGCAAACAAGCTAATAGACGATTTTGCCACATTAACGATATCATATATATATATATATATATATATATATATACAGAAGACGCAACTCCCTGCAATACGATTCGTTGCATTCGACCTTCCAAATAAATCTTCAAACCATCCAAGAAGAGAAACACTCATTCCGGGCTGAAACTTTGCATTGCTACAAAACAAACGGAGGTGAGTAAGTTGACACAAAAAATTGATACCCAGCATGTTAAGGGCTGTAACCATTTTAGAAGGAAGCAAAGTATAGTTTCAGCGATCGAGACTGTGAATTAAAGTTTGTTTCTTGCAAGTAAATATCAAAGACTATGCTGGTGTCACGTAGCGTAGTGTCTATGATATACGCGGACTGTTAAACCATTTTAAATAACAAGGGGAAAACTGTAGTGAGAATCTCTTCTCCCTTCTGGCACTAATGAAAGGAGCATAATTATAAAACACAATGATGCAAACGAGAAAACATTATGCCACATAAGACATTCTTTATTTGAAGACACGAGTTGAAAGAAAATACATCAGGCACAAAATCACACTTACAGCTTTCTTCAGCAGTGTATGTTGCAAAAATGATTTGCCGAAAAGGATGATGTTAAGTATATAATTATATATGAGTACAGTTGCAACCTCAGTCATTCCTGTCAACCATTTACTAAACTCGCCGGGAATTGGACAACTTGTGTTTTCAATGTTATTATATCATTCATACTTTTTTTACGATGTGACTTTTTTTAATCAATTCTACTTTGCTCAAGAGGAAAAAGTATTCATATAGCTCATAGTTTTCAGATTTTCTTGATGCGTTCTTGTATTTTTCCTGTAGTGAACGGTCCCGGTTGTCCAATTTACAGAGAAGATTCGGCCTATGTTGGATCGATGTTATGTAAGATTGGGCCAACGTCGAGAAAACCTGCATTCCTGCCTGTGATAGAGGACTTCCTTACTTAAGATGAGTTAAGAGACATTGGTTGCATTGCAAAATTGACCTATACTATGCAAATTGAACTGTAACTGACACGCTGTTCAAATGTTACTCAACGGACATATAAGTCTACATTTTGATCAAAAGTTTAAAGCTAATCTAATGCGACACTTCTGCGGTACAGTGGTAGCTATATATGCGATGATTGAACTCTCTCCCAAACCTGACATATAAATATATATTGCACGTTACACAGACATGTATAAAGTTTAATGAATATATAATATATGTGGAAGTTTGAAAAACATGATCTTGTTTTTGAATACGTAAAACGTTCTTGATGTTCAAAAGATTGAAACAGAATTTTTCAATTCTGGACGGACTTCAGTAGAATGATACCATCACAACCCAATGGTCACGATATCATGTTGCTTTCAACAGCTCTTATAAATATTATTAAAACCGGCTCGTGTAATTTGTGTGCGGGTCATTCTCAGTCATCTGACAACTTGGAGGTAACAGCAAGAAAAAATAATCTGCCTGAAGACATTAATATCTTGTTGCATGGCAAGCTAAAGGTCTCGTGACTGGGAAGTAGGTCGCGGTTCTCCTGACACACGTTTTCCATAAATGCAACACATTTACATGAAAGTGTCTAATGACAGGAATCTTAATAACTGTTCCAATGATTATTAAAGTCGCATAAAGATAAATGTTTGAAAGCAAGTGCACTTAAGTCAATGTCAGACATAACAAAGCTTTTGCAGCGATTGGATGGTTTAAGAACGGTTTAAGTTTATCCTGTCGCCAACGACTCAGGTGCTCAGCAAATAAATACCGCAGGACTGAGCTTTCGTGCAAGAATTGAATCTGTTTACGTCTTCCCTATTTTCGCACGTTCAGCATTCGTTTTAGCAACAAGATTACTAAATATGATGGAAATAGGCTTTTGTCTGCAATACTCGATTCCCTAGGTTTCTAAAAATACTGACCCTGGATGAAAAATCTGATGACACGACGTGTCAGCCTGCGGGTGCTGTTAGGCTGATGCACTGCAATCAACATTGAGAAATAACCCATTATGAGAGTAAATGCAGTTGGCGTGTTGTCGAATCGTTTCCTGTGCGTTGCAGATAAAAATGAAATATAATTCAGCGCTGATGTTATAATCAACACTTAAAATGGGCACCTCAAGCAGATTTCTCTTCACAATTTACAAGCAAACGATGGAGATAAATGTCGTCCTGCTTAGAGAATAGTCGTTGGTGTAAGTAAAGTCTAAAGAGAATGGTTAATTTATGACAGACCTCAGGGACATTATGCATGTGAGGCAACGCGACGCTAAATGGGTGGATTGACAATAAATAGCCATCAAACGCAAAACACCGTCAGGTCTTCAGCAGATAGGTGTACCTAATTCCAACCTCTACATGCAACCATATTGGAAATAGTTATGCATGTATGTATGTATGTATGTATGTATGTATGTATGTACGTACGTACGTACGTACGTATGTATGCATGCATGCATGTATGTATGTATGTATGTATGTATGTATGTATGTATGAATGTGTGTGTATGCAGCCAAAGGGGTGAGTTGAAACATAGTTCAAGGGGAGTGTTCCCGCATGTTTCAACGCTGCCTTATATTCTGCTTGCCCAAGGGTAATATAGAATATGTTTCCATTTGCCTTTGAGGTCAGATAAAGCATTTTCAACCTGCCCATGGGGTTAGATGGAGCAGATTCAAGACGCCCCTGGGGTTAAAAGAAACAGCTTCAACCTACCGTAAGAGTCAGATGGAACATTTACGGGCGAGTTATAGGCAACTTTTATTTATATCCACATATGCAGACTTATTTACACACACACATGCATCCAGTCATACACAAACATACTATAAATATTAGCAAACAGATAAACGTTCATATTTCAAGAATGAAGAAAATTAACACCAAGAGAGACCAGGTAGAGTTGGAACATGTAAGAATTGAGGTCCTGTATCATCAAATATATTCTGTAAAATGTTCTATTGTTACATGTAAATGGCAAACAGGTCTGGCTAAAACGAACATCAATTGACTTGTTTAGGTAGGCTGATTACATTTCACTTTATTGAGAATGTTTCAACTAACCCCATTGCATGTTTCATCTTAACCCTTCGATCGGGTGATATAAAACATTTGACTTGTCAATAGTTTTTAATATATGTGTTAATAATGCTCCATAATATCTGAACAAGGCAATGCCCATTTGCAGGACCATTTTGTGGTTTATATGTCTTAGAATAATCCAGTAATTTAAACACTTCTTAAGATACAAGACCCTGACTCTGAAGTGTTCCAACTCTCCCAAGTCTCCCCTACTGTTTCCGCCGAAGTTGCCTGTGGTGATTGCTACCCATAATGACAAAAATACATTGCATGGGTATTGCATGGCATATAGTTTGAACCATTTAAGATATTCTTCTGCACACCCACTTGCAAGGTCTCTCAATGCAGCAGAATATCACGATGATCTACAACTGCAGTAACCCGGATGACAGGTGTCTTCGTTCACTTCGTTTTGACTTCATGCATGTCATATTCTTTTTGGCGGAATTCAGAAAACAGATCCCTCGACATTTAATACCCTTGCGTAGAATGGATGCCCGCGAGCTAAACGTTCAAAGGGGAGAAACTTCAATACTACAGACTTTGTATCTGGGCTTTGATGACCGCTTTGAGTTAATCCAAACTGGCACATTTCTTTTTATTTAATCTGTGGATCTGATCCCGCTTGAGTTGATCCAAATTGGATATCATATAATAGATTGGACGGGAGGAGAATGTCACGAGGCATATAATCCATACCTTTTTATACAGTGGAGAATAATGAAAGTTTTAGGATAGAAGCATACGTGATTTTGCTGAGCCCTGGTACTGTATGTAAATGAATATAAAACACACATACATACATACATACCTGCATGCATACATACATACATACATACATACATACATACATACATACATACATATATACATACATTTCTTTAGTCAGCTTAAAACAGGACGGCGGCCTAAACATTACACAGACTGGCCCAAGAAAGTGCACAAGATCAGATTAAAAACAAAAACTCTGTTTTCTGTCATTTCAGTAACCGTTATATCAAGGGTACGGAAAATTGGGGTATTGCTTGGACTTTGAAGCTTTTGGGTTCGAAGATGTTCTCAATACATATTTAAATGCTGTAGAAGGAAAACATCCATCTCTGGAACAATTACTTACTTTATCGTGTCCATGAATCCGCTGCACCGTACACGAAACCAGAGAATTTTTTTTATATGTAGAACAGCGATATTAATTTTGTACTCAATGATTTTGCCATTTGACCTTTCAGCGGAGAATCCGGGATCTGGTCCGGTCACATTTCTATCCAATCAACCTCTGACATTATAGGGAGCATCCAGGCGTTCAAAATAGATCGACTTTCGATTTGATTCTGGCGTTGACTTCAGGTAACGATAAAATTGTACAACAAGATATGGTATATAAGGCCAACCCAGGAAAGCATACTCCGTTAATCACGCGCAGTTTTGTGTATTTTAGCCAAAAGGTCACTGAGCAAGGTTTATGAGTCTGAATACACTTTGTCAGTTAGAAGGCTACCACCTGCTCGACCATCAGAAACAGATAACGTCGACTTGAGCTCACATTGGTATTATTTTTTTTGCAAGTGTAGGAAAACTATTCAGCAATGATGATCTTCACAATGATCTACCTGGAAACAGTGCCTCGATCCTACAGCTTTGTTGCGGAAACTTTGATCCTTAGGTCAGTGTTTTTCAGACAAAGCCGTTGGAGCATATGTGCCAAGATAAGACATAGCGACGTAAGAATCAGCAGAATATATGTGTATCCCAAAAATATAGCCCATCTGGGGTGATGCATTTTGTTGTATGTTCCTAAAGTATGGTTGCAGCATATTAAGGATGTAGAAGGATGTATGTTGCTGCTAACATATACATGTAGTAAAACCCTGGAGCCATCTCCTCGGATAACACCCATTGTATCATCTTCTGAAGGTGTCCGGGGCTATTTTCAGAACTACCCCTGTAAAGATGATTCCTTCTCTACTTTGATTTTCACGTAGGCTCCTTCTTGAAGAGGTCATCCTTGGTCAGCAGAATCTTTTATAGCTATCTTCACACGTAAAGATCCAGTGCGGAAAAGACGTGGAACAGAGGCGTCTTACTTCGAAATTGTACTCGAGAACTTTTATATTATGCATTTCTTTCATAGTTCTAGAAACATCAATCTGGCTTGCTTTGGAAGCTCCGGCGGATTCCTTTCGATCTAGATGGCGGTTCCCGTTTGTACCTCATGCAATTAAGACAGATTTGGAATGAGGGATTTTTTATTCTATTTTTGAGGATGAAGTCATTGTCTAGAGTGAAATTCAAAAGGAGTAACTCACTGTAGATCCCATGACATGATCATTGTAGATCACATGACCTTACCATTGCTACAACCAAATTGCAAAGCGCCTGCATCACTGACGCGGTGCATTATCATTTACATAAAATTCAATGTGCGGGAGGGATGTTTGATTACACTCCATACGTGACTTGGAAAAACAATGACAAACGTAAACAAAAACACCATGCCAGGTGAGCGGTGAAAGCTGGCCTTGGGCATATTTTGCCATGAATACCCATTTAAATGTAGAATAAACGAAATCTTACATGGCGTGAGAAAGAATTGTGATTTCTCTCTTTCGAGGGATCGTCGTTGGTGGAGAAAATCGCGAGTGATTTTCAACACCATCAACGATGCCGAGATTCTCTACGTCTTACTCGACGCAGGTATCTTTCGAATAAAAAATAGAAAACAAAGGTCCCAATTTTGCATTATAATTCATATACATGTGTTTATCTAGACATTTGCATTCTTCCGTGTTAGAAACACTGGAGCATTACCTAAATAAGGCAAATCATATCCAATCAAGACACCAACTATTTGTTTTAAAAATAAATGAAGCACCAATCTTCCAAAACCCATGCAGGGTAAAATTAAAAAGAATGTATGCAATCGTTTTTGGGAATAATGAAGCATTAAGCAAACAAACCAATATTGATTAATCGGCGGCTTTCTTAGCTAAACAGGTATATTCCGTTTTATTTGTTTTCCATGGCGTAGTTTAGCTCAAAAGGGTTTAGCTTAATAAAGAAAAAATATGCAAATATTGCATAACAAAATGTTAACAAGTAACATATTGTAAAAATTGATTTCTAAAAAAAAATATACCAATGAGAAGACCGTTGGCTTTATATGTATATGGCCATTTTTTCTGATACCTTTGGTCTCATGTGATGACTTATATAGTGAAAGGAAATTGAAAACCATAACTTGATCTTTATACACTGTTGTCAGCTCCATGAAGAATAGACAAAAGTGCCTTGGTGTTATGTAGTTTCTATCGCGCACGTACACACACACACACACACACACACACACACACATATATATATATATATATATATATATATATATATATATATACATAGTACATACATACATACATACATACATACATACATACATACATACATACACTCATACATACATACATATATAGCCCCAAAACATGTTCTGTAAGTGGAAGTTCGCCAGTGGTGCCTTGCGTAGCTGGTCCGGTGAATTAATTGTTGAAACCTTCTAACCGGAAACAGTTTATGGCTGTAGAAGAGATTCAGCCATTAATGCCACCCTTTTTCCATGTGCCCGATATTATGTCACCTATTTCGCTACCATAAGCATACCACACTTTACAGGTTTGGTTCATAGAAAGCAAAGTATCAAGACAATAAGGAGATTTCTGATCAGATTGATTTATGCCAAAATATATATTTAATTAACCTGAAAACATGTTACACTGTAATTAGATCTTCAAGTTTCACATAATTCATTTACTAGTCATAGTAGCGTGAAACAGCCCACATGTAAACATTGCGATTGGTGTTGACAAATAAATATGGTACAATAATATTGGTGTATTGGAAATATACTGCACATTGCATTGGTAGTGTAACAGGTTTCATTTTCTGTGACACAAACCTTTGGTCACATGTCTGTGCTTGATTACCCTTCCTCCCGCCTTTTGCTAATTGTATAAAAGGAGCTTTACTTCTGGAAAAGTTGCTTTTGCCACTTTGCGACTGATGTGATGGGTTGCTGATCAACCGGGCATAGCGTCTTCAGGGCGCGCCCTATATGGGCTGTTTGACAGTTATGCGTTAATTTTGGAGTTTATTTCTTGGAATATGCACGTGTAGTGAGTATTAAGAGTGTTCAAATTTGCCTATTTATTGAAGTTTTTTCTCTGGTCGATTTTATGGTATTTCTCTGGAACCATTCCTGTATGCTTACAATATGTGTAAATTGGCTTTCAGCATATCGCACATTCTGGACTAAAGTTTTGAGTTATCTTTGTGGTCACCTGACGTCTGGGACACATGGTTACAGGCCCGAGTGTTTTATGTAAGTAATATATATATATATATATATATATATATATATATATATATATATATATATATATATATATATATATATATATATATATGCATAATAGCAAATTATTTATCAGCCATATATGTTTCGAAGTTGGGAAAAGTTTAAGGTTGTTCTTTGCTGATATTTCGATATATGCATATCTACGTACGCGTGTTTCAGGCATTTCTTCCTGTTATCTGTTACCTGTGATATATATTTCTTATCAAATATGTTTGAGATTCAATATAATAAAATTGCCGAAGATTCATACGTATTTTATGGTAAATTTATCTACACGGTCTTCATAGTTGCTTTTGGTGACGAATTTTTGTTGGTTAAATTAACTAGGAATATTAAAGCCATGCTCTTTTTTGATGATAGTCTATGGAGAGTAAAACTAAGTATTTGTATTTACGGTGCCTTTCTATATTGAAACATTGCAGCTGTAATCGGCTGAAGCGGGATTTAGTCCGCTGGCTGGAGCGGGTTTTAGTCCGTCGGGAGCGGGCATGCATATCCTGCGAGGTGCGGGCATGCATGAGTGTACCGGTGTAATGTCATAAAAGGTCCCAATGGAGATCCCACAGTGGGGAGGCGTAACGGGGTGCGCTCGTAATGGGATTCTTACGGTGTAACTGGGATATGTCTTGCTTCAGTGGAATAACAGAAAAATAAAACTCGTCGACTCAAACCGGTTGTTCGTTGTACTCCGGGCCAGGGCGACTGGCTGTAACCACACTACCCTGTGGTCTGGCTTGAATCAGACACAAGCATGCTAGCAATATATTTAAACGAATGATAATTATAGGCCAACTTTGATTTTGCCTGTGAAGTGAGATATGTGCATTTCAAATGGCACCATGGCATGTGTTCATCATTATCGCGTTAGGTATGGACGCACAGTAATGACATTATCTCGTCTTTATTGCCTAGGGCCATCTATGACCAAGAGTCTTACTGTATGTCTTATTTACGGCAGAAAAAAAGAAGTTACATATTGATCTCAATCAGCTTGCCTAAACCGATTTATGAAATATGATTTTACTCTCTACTCACTGGTTTCAAAATAAGGATAACAGTTTAGCATACTGGGCTTCGGAGTATACACACCGCACAATTATGAAAATGGGGTAAATGCAATGTCCGAAAAGTCTAACCACAAAAACTGAGGTGAGCAACTGAGCAGTGCTGAAACTGCAGCCGGAATGACCGTGGAAATTTTAATTCCCGGTCAGAAGCAATGCTTTTGACGCAAGAGTATCGACCATTCATTGAGGGCGATTGAGCTTGCCTGAGCAAGTATCAGTAGACTGAACCGAAATGGAAGATGGCAAACTCTGCATGGACCTTCCTGCTTCTGCCATAAAATTTGCTTATATGTTAGCATGACTTTTTTAAACTTTCAAACCCTGAAATCCTGAGCTGTACCCTATAAAAGGCGACTATATATTTCAAGATGAGTCTAATGAAATGCTTTATATATATATATATATATATATTCCGTTATATTTGTGACATGAACCTAAAATTTTAAATTGCAACATAGCATACAAAATATTATATATTCTTAGTACTTCTTAAAGATCATAACAATGTAAACTTCTCACCTGACAACTCAAAATAAGGGATTTTATTGGTGTGTTTGTTTTGTAGAAAACGCGAATTTTGTGTTATGGACGTGGCATTTTTTACTGAGTAATTTGTTTAACATAAAAAAAATGTTGCTTTCTCTGTATAGATATAATTTCGCCAAGTGTCCTGATGATTTTAACATCATATTTAACCGATAACTTACTGGCTAAACCTAATAAGTCGTGTCACGTCCATATTATTTTTGAGCTTTTTTTTTAAATAAGTGCTGAAGCATATATAAACCATACATTCTCTTACACTATTATACTTTTAAGTAACACATGAAGTTAAAAACGGGAAAAGTACAACTAATTGATAAAAATCCACAATTTTTTTATGTTATGGACCTGATTTTTCTGTTATGACATGGTCAGAGCTACCCTGGCCAATGCCCTGTCTTTCATATCTGTTTAAAACTGAACCCAGAACTTTGCTCTCTGCTTTTATAAAATCAGTATTTATTGATTGTTGGATAAATCTGTGCAATTGAAGGGGACATGCTGGAGCTCAGTTGTCTCCCCTAATCTTCACAGGTGCTGCCTCAATGCACTGCTGCTTGAGGTCAAGGGGATTAGTTTATTAGCTGAATGTCAAACCCAAAGGGGTAAAACAACAGCCATGCCTTTTGTGAGTTTACATCTTCTGTCACCTTATTGCAAGCCTAAGGATTTCCTGTAAACTGTCGAACAGCACAGAGGCCTGAGTTCATCATCAAATACTGGTAATCCTCTATCAACTTTGTTTCCTTTGATCACACAGTTTTGCTGGCGGTAAGATCAAAATAGTAACAATGCTTTTTACTTTTCATCCACAGACCCTACGGAACAATGCCTTCCAGAATAATTATAGTAAATGCCCATGCTATTATCCTACAAATACAGCGAAACCTGTCTTAAAGGACCACCTACAGGACCTGTGAAAAATGGACCTTTCTGACAGATAGTCCCTTACGGCAGTTAAAATTAAACTAAAATATGAAAGTGGGGGAAGTTGAGACTGGTCCCTTAGCGCAGGTGGTCCTTTAGCAGAGGTAGGCTCATAGGCATGTTTTACTATATATATAATAGGTAAATGCTCATAATACTGTCATTCATCATGGGCCTTTCAGAGACAGCGCAGGTTCAGAGAAAAACGGGGAAATGATACAGCAAAGTTTGAGGAGGCAAGGAGGAAAGACAGAGAAAAGAAAAGGTTGGAAAGATTGAACAAAGTCTGCATTATTCTTCAAAATATGACATTTACAGCAATAAAGCTTTATTTTATTTGTTAAAAACATGATTGCTTGTCAGCTACTCTTCGCTATGCCTGGATATCATTATTAATTATTTCAAACTATCAATAACTGTACCACTTGTACTATCTATTCTAGTGTTTTTTTTTTTAAATTAAAACTGTAACAAAATGTCACGTCCGTAACAATACTTTCTATAAATAAGATATTTGCAAAGTAGACTAATTTTCTTAATAAAATCAGGTATAGATATTAATCTGGATAATTCAACAGAACTTAGTTTTGAGACTAAACTTGAATTTGAAAAGTCCATGTTACAATGGCGTCATGTCCATAGCATACAGTGTTTTTCATGTCTGAGCCAAAATATGAAAGGCAGAATAAACGTTTTGTTATTTTATGAACAAGGACCCTATGTATAATCCAGACGTATGTAGTGTTTTATCTGCTCTATACTGTTTCGTTTAAAATACCGCGTCCGTATCAAAAAACAAGTACCGCGGGGTGCCCCTAGTATTATTGATATTTGTTTTTCTCACAAAAGAAGGAAATGTCCCGGTGTCTATGGATACTTACCTGAAAAAAAACTTGTTTTTGCTTTTATAGAAATCATCTTACATTTTGAGGTGAATTTTGATGGGATGTTCATATTTTTACGTCATTATCGCTTAGGGATGGTTCAACATTTTCATCATTTTTGAATTAGTACTTACAGTACGCAAGGGGGGAGGGGGTTAAATGGGTCTGTACACTTTCACAGGATATGGAAAATGATGGTCAATTTTTGGCCTGTTTTGTGCAATTTTGCTATGATTTGGGGGGAAAATCATCATTTTTAAAGTACTAATTTGGGGGGGGGGGAGGGAGGGGGGTCATGAAATTTAGTACCCTAAGTACTAATTCAAAAATGATGATAATGTTGAACCATCCCTTAGTCACTTGGCTTTCCATTTATACGTCTCTGGACAGAGGACTTTAGACGTCAGTGGGTCTTGTGTTGTTTTTTTTTTTCATTGATTTCACTGCGAGCTGGGCTAGTATTTTGGGCCAAAATGTAAAATGGTAGAATTGTGCTTCTCTTTGCATTTTGACGGGCGACACCTATTAAATCTTCCAATGCCAACTGCAGCTAAAATCAAACTACTTAGCAGGGAGTCAATGAAAATAAGGATGTCAGATTCATATTTCTTGTGAAACGGCCTTTCATTCAAGTATCATAATGCCTACAGTTGCTGAGAAAATGTTCGTCCGGGTCAACAGCATTCCCCGGCGCGCCTTGAGCATATCGTGCCCAAAGTGTGCCGCGGGAAGCTGTTGAATCAGTCCAAAACTTGACGCTGAAAGAGTTAACCGATAAATAGGAGCCTAAGGAATTAAGGTGCCAATATCTACTTGAAACGACAGGGTGATATGACCAGTGTGTGCGCTTTTTCTTGCGTCACTTTTTTATGCTGGCATAACAGATACTCTCGACAAATACTCGTTGCCTCAGCTGTCGTCTGCTATATTATGTAAACTGAGTTTCAGATTTCTCCTTTGGTTGTCCGCAACACCTTCAAAATCGATGTATACATCATGTGAGCACTGATGCACCTTGCCACACAATTATGTTGTTGATAATATCATCTCCGCCACCAGCAGCACCAAAAGTACATAATCCTTACCATATTTCAACGACAAGAGCGAAGCTAATCCAAAGGAACTCGCAAGAAATCTGACACATCAGAAAATGCCACATTTGACATTGATGACAATGACATGATCGCCAATGGATGTGTTACAAATTCGTATGCCCTTACGTCATGTTTATGACTTTACAAGTATTACGCATAAAAACAGTTCAACCTTAATATGATTTCTGGAAAGATTATAACACTATTGATACCAATCATGCAAATCTAGCTGTCTCATTCTAACTCTTCCATCGCCAGTTACAGCAAACATGCCTGTGCTCTGAATTGACGCGACGACGCAACTGTCATCCTGTTTGTAAACCGATCTTCTATTCAAGTACCAGCATGCTTACATTAACCATTTGAAGAGACGAGACCATAATAATGACCGAAGTCAACAGCTTTCCTCGGCATACTTTGAGCGCAGTACGATGGAAGCTGTTGGCTCAGTCATTATCTTGCACTGGAAGAGTTCATTACAAATGTTTGACCACAATGTATGTGTGTGTGTGTGTGGGGGGGCAATATATAAAATAGAACAGTTGCAATTTAGGGTATAAAATTGTCTTCAGTGAGTGAATATCAGAGTTCAATAATTTTGTTCATTTTGAGGTTTGTAGCCATTTTGGTAGACAAATTTATGGTCTGTGCGTTGTCGTCCACATTTGGTAGGATCCCAATACAATCTGAAGAAACTAAGACGATACCTTTAATGCTAACATGGCAGTCAATGAAATGTGTTTAGCTTTGAATCTTGATTATAGCCAATAAGTGTTTGCACCAAAATTTCCAATTCGTGCGAATGTTTCTCTAAAATTAATTATCTGATTTTGATTAAATAAAAACCAATTTACTGTACAAATTCTTCACACCAAAACGTATCAGGATTTTGTGAGAAACGGACAGCTTTTTTATATGTGTCAAAAATTAAGAGGCCGCCAACTTTATCAATTTTGACAAAGTCAGTCTTATTGCAATTTTGTATCACCACTGTAGAAATAAACAGATGCAGTTATGAAAAATCCCTGGTACGTTTTGTAAATGCTTGTATTGAGATCATAATAGCACAGATTTGGCAATTTTATGTTGAACATTTTTCTAAAGATATCCAAAATATCAGAAAAACACAATTTTACCCAAAACGCTCGTGTTTATACAGCAACTTTGAATATAGAGCTTCATCTGTAGTGCAGGTAGAATCAGCAAAACATTGTAACTGATTAACATATAGGTTTATTGCATAAGAATGCATATTTCTTTGATATTTGGCCAAGAAGTCAAGTCACTTTGCTAAGTTGGACATTGGTTTAAGATATGCACTGTTTTTCTTTCATGGTACAGCACGGGTTGTTATTTAGCTGACCTGTGTACATCATACTTTTAAAAGATATGGCCTATTACTCTACATGATTCACTTTCGTAAGACGGCCTCTGGCAGGATTTAATGTTCTTTTTCCTGTCAGAGATACCACTCGATAATAATGATACTTCTGCTATGGCCATATTTGACACAGTGTGCATTATGTTATTCATAAATGCCTTACCAAGCAAAAGCCTGCCACTGAGTGCCAATATCATCGCGTTCTCCCATACGAAGGTACAACGTTTGACCGCCATGCGTCAAAGGAGCAAATGAGACCCGGAGGCGTTTACCTGCACGCGGAAAGGACGTATCTCATAGTCACTTTCTAGAGGAGATTTCAGGTCTATCAAAAGTCACAAGCGCAATATTTTCTGACCAAGTGGATGAACTAAACACCTAATGCTTAATTCCAAAAGCATATACATAATTGACTCTTCCAACCAAGTGATAGTTCGATAAAAAAAAAATAATAATAATAATAAAAAAATAAACAAATTAAAAAAAGTCAGGGTTGCCAAGCGTCCCGCATCATCTGAGATATCCCCGGATTCAGGAACTTGTCCCGGTGCTCTTAGTCTCTTTAAGTTTGTCTCGGAATTGTTCAGATGCTACGGGCTCCCTCGATTCACTAACGTGCCCGTTGTCCATATATATACATATACATAGTTATGTCTTGTGTGATTCATGGGCAGGGTTGTAATCCTCAGACTGTCTGGTGGGCATTTGAAAAATGCACATAAACCATGTTTGCCTTAAATTCAATACGCTACCTCAGAGCTTTCAGAAACATAAAAATTAACAAATCTGCCCAGATATTATGGGAAGCTTTAAATGCCCGGAAACTGTGGCTAGCTATTCTTGTGACACACTGCTCACGTTCCGGTTTGAGGATTATAATTGACCCGCAACAATAGGACATCACCTTACCCACAAACTGGCTGCAGGACCTATTCCGTTGAATATATACATATGGACAAAACGGACTCTGTAGCATAAGGAGCATTCAGTTTAGTTGGCTGAAGCTTATGCAACTTAGAAGGCACAACGCCCTTTTTATTCGTTGTGCTTCAATATGTTGGGTGTTAAAGGTGCAGCGTGTTATACCTGCATGCTCATTGGCTGCAGCCGTGCCACATCTCCCACCTTTGATCTAACCAAGGCTATTGGTCATGGTGGCGCAGCATGTCAGGTTCTCACCTCAAAGAGAAAAAAAAAGAAGAAACACTAAGGGTGACCAACGATTATACTGGCCAAAAAGGACAGAAAATACAGACATTTGACAGTATTAAAATTGATGGCTAGTGTCCAGTCAAAGCAATATATGTCCGATTTTAACCCGATTGACACATATGCTACCTTTTAATACAATCCTGACTGGCACTTGAGCCATCTTTATACACCTTATTCGCACCTTCATCGCAAACATATTTGCTATAATCAAATTTTCCCGAACCTAACTCATTATTTATATATTTCATGTACATATTTTCCATGACTATGGTTATAATATAAGAAAATTAAGTGGGCTTTGTTTTCCCAAATTGCAGTGTGCTTTTTGAAAAGTTTTGCTGTGGCAAACTGTGACGAATGGCAAATGTAGCATGGCGGAAAAGTTGAAAACACAAATCTCTCTTGATTTTCCGACCTGCACATCCTCTGCGTCCTTTTATCTCAACTTGCTTTCAGTAGAGGTAACAGACGTAAAGACAACCAACCCAAACGCCTCCAAGCAAGAAAAGTTATTGTGTTATATGTCAAAAACGATCTCATGAACACGAAAACGACCCACTGTCGGTGATTGTTTTCATTATCTTCCTTGAAAAGATAACTAAGCTTTCATGTGATCCTCACATTTGTTCACAGCGCAAGAGGCACGTGCTTAAGGTGAAGCGGTGAAGCCAGTGCGCAGTGAGACTGGCAACTTTGGATCGCAATTACCCATTTATTTTCTTCACAAGGACATTAAACCTATACATATCTATTTTCTGAACACCACACATCCATAAAGTTTTTGTAGGATGGGATTTTTTTGAGATTTTATAGCATTTTTTCTGACTTGGTAGGATTTTCACATTTTTCGCGCAGAAGTCCCACAAAATTGTTTTTTCTTGTTCCAGTTTAAATCAGAAGAAATTTAAAATATATCTCCATGTCCAGGATCGAATACAATGGTTAGTCCTGAAATTTAATCTAGTACTGACAGGTTGTTCATTTTCCTTCTATAAATTGCTCCAAAAGTCACGGAAGGGGTTGTCAGAAAAAAAAAATCCTGGTAACCGTTCAAGGATATGATATTTTTTTTAATGTCCATTAATTTTAATGTGACAGGGCAATTTGTACGTTTGTGCGAGATACAAATTGAAGAGGTTGAGCAAAAAACAGTTCCGAGAAAATCGCACTGAAAGAAAAAGCTGCCAGTTCTGACACATTTATGGCTGTAATGTGACACATACTCACTTCTTCTGTCCAGTGTTTTAATTATTGTGTGAAATAAACTTGCAGCTTTACCTCTGTGATGTTGTCATTAAACAAAAGTATATTTTGTGGCTTAAATGTCGACCTTTTTTAACTTGGGACCACACTTGGCTTGTTTGGGTGTGGGTTCACATGCGGCTTTCCATATTTGGGGACCTGTAAGTTGATTGTGCTAATGTGTTTTTACATCAATAGAGAATTTCAAAGGAATCAGAACAATGGTAGTGATTAGTCTGAACTGGCCCATTTTTCTCTCCACGGCTCATGGTTTCCTATGAGTGACCCGTGTCGTTAGCTCAATTGGTTTCCAGGGGTCATGAACTAATGACAGTGCAAACAATGGCATGGTTCATTATCATGCCCATGCAAGCAAACCCATGTGCCGGCACTGCTTAATTTGTTCAGTGTAGACAAAAGTGTTCAGATCAATTATCTGATATTAATTTTATGTTCACACGTCTGCGTTTTTGGGAGCATGTAGTTTAGTTATCAGACCATGCAAAAATATGAAAAAGTGATTTAAATTATTATCCAAAGGTGTCGGCTTCAGTTCTTCCACCTTAATTCATTGTCGTTGTTTGTGTTATGGGTGTTGGGCAATGTTGTCTATATATATAACTCGGCCAATCATTCATTCACTCGGCGTTTAAGTCGGTTAAAAAGCAAGATGGGACATCAAAACATTTAACTGGGCAGTTGCAGAGTCAGTGTTAAGTCGGTGTTGAGTTAACTCTGGATTTAACCTGGTGCTAATATTTTTTTTTTCATTTGCACACGTAAGATGCTGTGTTAACCTGAGGCTGAAGCCTGAGTGAACCTGCCTTCTGCTGGTTTAACACCCGGTTGGAAAAGGTGATTCTCCAAGGAGACCCAATAAAAGTTGGGTTTTTGTGGGTGTGTGTGTTTGTGTTTCTATTACATAAGAGTACTTTGTATGATAGAGTTCTGGTCGCTGTGACGCTGAATGTGAAGTCAGTGAAAGTAATGAATGGTGAACGAAATGGCTGCTATCTGGAGTGGATAGATGATCGTGCAATGGTTGAAAGGCTGTTAAGGAAGACACGAATACTGCAGGCTAGAAGTAATCCGTTTCACAAATACGATGATGACGGATTTATCTTCTGTTCTCGCTTTACAAAACCGACCGTTACAGGCATTCTACGGCTTGTAGAGAGACAGCTGCAACGTATGCAGAAAAATGAATTTTTTATTTTCCCAGTTTTCGAGCTTTTGATATTCCTGCAGTTGTATGGAAGTAGTGAATTTTTTCGCACAGATGCAGATTTTTTTGCAGTTTATATAAGCGCCGTTCGCAGCCTGCTGAAGAACTACAGTAGAGCTCTGGCTTCGTTGTACAGAGAACACATCTTCTTCCCACAGAACCAAGTGGCTAGACGAGTTCAGGAATCACTTTGTAGTACTTTTATTTTTAAATCATTTTATGAGAAAGATATATATACAAACATCCGACACTAATTATGTGTCATTAAAATCAATTTTGGGTGACGGCAAATGCAAATGCTTATCTGACCTTGCATTTCTCATATGCGTAGCTATCTGTGTGTACATTGTCAATACATATGAAAAATTAAGCTGTAATCGCCTCATTTTCTCCCACTGGGATAGCATCACCATGCAATTCTGCGTCATCATCAAATTCATTTGTGAGACTGGAGATTTGTTGTGGAAGAAAATTGACCACATTTTCGGACATGGATGACATTCCTACAGACTGCGTTCTTCCTTCTGTTTTTACCCTCTTGTTTTTTCTTCTTCGCCAGACTTTTACTTTGCGTTTTTTTTTTCCAAGCATCTGTCAACTGATTTTTCTTTCTTCCTAACACGCCAAGTGTTTTATTGAATTTGCTTGTTACTGTGTCCCAGACTTTTTCCTTCTTTTCCACCATCTACCATAATTTTTTGTTTTCAATTATATCTTTGTGTTCCTCCACTAATTCTAAAAGTGTTGCTTTTTCCAACGTTGTGTAGTTTCCTTTTCTAATCATGCTTTATGCAAATGACAAGTAATATGTTCACGCTTGTACTTGTGCATTATTGCACGCTACAAAAATGACAAAAAAGGGATAAATTTTTTTCATTCGATGTGGACGGGGGGAAGGGGATTAAAAAGGATATTAAATGAATCTGGTGTCAACCTCAAGTTGTATAACCTGCACTTAAGTGAACTGTCAGCAAACCAGCTGGTGTCACACAACTCTAGGGTTAACCCAGAGTAAAGGCGGGATTCCACAAATCCTCCATGTCAGAGTTAACTCTAGGTTCAGCCCAAGGTTAGTTAACACAGGCGTGTGCACCTGGTCATGAGAGATAGCTGTGGGCTCCGCCCAACACTGTCTAGTAAAATGTTTTAATCTCCCATCTTTCCTTTTAACTATACGTAGTTGTAAGCGGAAGGTTTAGTGTAGAAATATGTCTCAGTTCACTGGGTATTCAGATGAATCATTCTTCACCGGTGCAAGTGACATGCATGATAGACTCGACCCAAGTGGATATGTGCCGAAAGAAATTTTATTTAGAGCACATTCTAGCCCATCAGATGGTGTTAATGAGAGACTCCACTGCACATTGAGATGGGAATATCGAACTGTATCGCAATAACTCTGAAAAAGCAATACGCCAAGGGTGGTGAAAAAAATACCATATGCAAAATGAAACTGAGTCATAAAAGAGGTGGTTTGTCAACCATCATTTAGGTCCTGTGCTTCAGGCTGCTGGTTTATGTGTTCAATATAAAAAATGACAAAGTTTGATTGCCTGACACTGTACCTGGCCGCCTAGATTGTCTCACTGTTTTTTTCTTTTTTCTTTTTCCTTTTTTTTTTTTTTTTATAAGAAAAGTTTGGAAGCTGTGAAATATTTCGATATAATTTGGTACACAGTCTGTTATACAAATTGTTGGATCAATTATGCCCTTCCAAATAGACTTTTCTTCGTGAGTGGTATAGCAATCTTCAAGGTATTGTTAAAATTAACGGTAATTACTCATCACCCTTCCGTATAAATAGGGGAGTCGGTGTACCCGTGAAGGAAGTGTACTCTCCCTAACAGTTTTCAATATATTTTTTGATGATCTTTTAGAAGAATTATGACATAAGGGCTCCAGCGTCTTAATTGGTAATAGTGTATATATATATATATATATATATATATATATATATATATATATATATATATATATATATATATATATATATATATATATATATAATTCAATTGCTTATGTGGATATTCTCTTTAGTATAAGTGCAACTGGTTTCCAAACTCTTAATAATGTATGTAAACAATATGGTGTCGGGCGGGTATTCAAATATCTCTGTACTAAATCTAATTGTATGACATATGGTGAACAGTTATTTGTATAACTCCTCCATGGTATCTCGGAAGTCATAAACTGCCCTGTGTCGACCGTTTCGAAATTTTTGGTAACACATAGAGTAATATCCACAAAGCTGGCGACCACAAAGATGCTAAATAACTAAATGTAGACAAGCTTATTATAGTCTCTCTGGAGTCGGGATGAAATACCCAAGTTTATCATCCGAAAAATCGTATCTATGGAGAGTGTGTGGCTCCCCACTGTTATGTTTGGTTTGCACAGTTTAGATATAAGCATTAAACATGTAGCACAACTTGATTCCGTACAAAGGCGACTTATAAAACAATGCCTTGGCATTGGTTAAAGATCCCAACATTCGCATGTCCATATCAAACCAGTCCGCCTTACCCTAAAAGAACGTACAACTTCCTTATATAACCGTACTTTCTCAGTAGATAACCCTGGTAGGGACGTCTCCGTTCATTTTCTATCTGCATATCTGTCTACATGATTTTTTTACCCCAGCACTCTTCTTGAGGGAGTTGCCGGCAATGATATACCACCAATATATGCTGCATTCCAATCGTATAAACCGTACTAGTCAAGGGTACAGCATGGAGCCGTTGACTCCCTCAAATTTCTGCTGCACCACGAAAATTTTATTAAACTGTATAGTGAGGAACACCTGCTGGTTTCCCTGTTGACCCGTGCTTTTTTGAAAGGCGGTGTGGACTGAGGGACCAGCAGGGATATGACTTTTTACCTTATATGATATGGTTTGTGTATTGTATTGCATACTCATCTTTCATTTTTGTGCTGTAACTGTGCGACACTTTATTTGTACAGTCTTATTTTTACTGTCAGATATATGAATGATTTTATGTTGGTACATATATGAAGGGTTTCTTTTGTAAAGGTTTGGTTTTAATATCAGTTCTATTGTGTATCCTATTTCTGTGATTATGGATCATTTCACTTGTAATATTTCAATTCAGGTTTCGTTTCTGTGTGTGTATTGACCTTCGATGCACTGTATTTTTATTTCATCGCTTGAGAGGGCTGAATAAAATCATCATCATCATCATCATCATCATCATCATCATCATCATCATCATCATCATCATCATCATCATCATCAGCAGCAGCAGCAGCAGCAGCAGCAGCAGCAGCAGCAGCAGCAGCAGCAGCAGCAGCAGCAGCAGCAGCAGCAGCAGTAGTAGTAGTAGTGTTATTATTTTTATTATACTTGAGATCCAACAAGATATGGAAAAGAGATGGATTAAAAAAAGCGTTGAGAGGAGAAAAGAATGCAGTGTCCACCGTGGCTTTACATTTCAATTTAAACACACGTTTTGTATTTCATCTCAGTTGAAATGATATTGGCACGCAAGCATCATGCCTCTGTTGACTTTCTCCACACCAAAAAATTACAGCGGGGCATGACAGTTACAACAGTTACACTTATAAACCATGTTACGCATAAAAAGACAAAATAACATGAAACATAATCTTTTGATAAGGACATGTGTACAAGATGATCTTAGGTAAAGTATTTCCGACGATATATTGATATCCTGTCTTGCTTGATCCACATTCTGATAAGATATTTGAATATATATATATATATATATATATATATATATATATATATATATATATATATATATATATACACACATATATATATATACATGTATACATATGTATATATATATATATATATATATATATATATATATATATATATATATATATATATATATATATATATATATATATATATATACATTGTTGTCCAGATGAAGGAGCTTACATGTTATGACGCAGAACTACAAGTGCTCCCCCAACCCCCTTAATGTTGTCATCATCATGTGCAGACCCACACATCAATATGTAGCTTCTACAGGGCATCAGGTTCTGTAGCAGAAAGTTTTTCAACTGTTTCTATTTTGCATTTTTTAGGGTCCACCCAAAAGGCGACTCACTATGTTTTCGGTTTGTCAGTCCGTCCATGGTTCTGTCTGTC
This sequence comes from Hermodice carunculata, assembly GCA_964020975.1. Lineage (NCBI taxonomy): Eukaryota > Metazoa > Annelida > Polychaeta > Eunicida > Amphinomidae > Hermodice > Hermodice carunculata. The sequence goes on along the minus strand of OZ026622.1, from coordinate 25,253,090 downwards.
AATAACTTATTTGTAAAACACGATATCTCAAGACATTCTGCCCACCTGAAACCCAAACTTACTTCATTGGTATCTTGACACTATTTAATTGACTGAAATGCATTTTGGTGACCTTGACCTCATTTTCAAGGTCACAGGACCCATGTCTGTGTAAAGATGGATCCAGTCAACTAGTCACTGCTTTGTATTGAAGTGCGTCTGGAGCATCATAAGAGTTACTGTTTCCGCCAAAAAAAAAAAAAGATAAATAAAAATAAAGGGTTAAAAGCATAGGCGGAAACAGGCCCCTCTTGAATAGCGCTGTCTTAGCACTGCTTTACATGTGTCAAAAATTGTTACGTCCCCTGACCTGTTGATGCCATTCGAACCGGAGAATGTACAGCATAATGTCTACTGGGAAATTTGCGTACTTTCGAAACCAACTGTACCTTAAGTGTCATTATTCCAATAATTTATTTGATGAATCTCTAATTATAAAATCACCTGAGTTGCGAGCTAGCTCATTTTCCTTTTTTTAATCGATGAATATATTGTATATATAACAATGTATCAATGGCTAATTTTTATGTCCACTATGGAAATAAAATTAGTCGTCTGGACCGGTAGGGTGGGTTTCCAGGCTGTCGTGGGACCTGTTTTTATATAATGGAATTTTGTGCCAAATTTTTCATGTCTTTTCACATTAAAGTGTGATCATCTCCGAGCTGGAAGGAGCAGGACTATTAGTATCGTTATATAAAGACAACGTAATAATATGAACCTTTTATGCAGATCTAGATTAATCAGACAGCAGAGATGATATTCGACACTCACTTCCTCAAAGTGCTTTTGACCGAATTCGCAGCAGAAAGAGCAAAATTTATTGGCATCAACAGAATTAGCCTGTATATTAAGAAACCAGAGTCGAACTCTGATACCTCCTCCTAGGGATAATTTATACAACTGGGAGACATTCGCATGGCTCAACATGTATCCCTCTGGATACAGTTTTGCATGTACATATAAATCTATATTGTTCCTATGTACTTACACCATTGGAGTCACGGGTCTGTCAGGTAATGATTCCTACTGGCCTGGTATCCATTCCATGTACCCGGTTATTCGCGACAGTTATACACCACACTGTATAGTTTGCATAAGTCAAGTAACGATTTTTAATTTTCGTTGTCTGCTAGTTGGTTATTCCATTCACCCGCTGACTCTTGCATATCATCTATTACATTTTACAACTGACCAAATCATTATTGTATCGAGGCTGATACTTTGAAAACTGCAAACGGCCGTCCTTTAAAGTTCTTCCCGGGTGTTCATTGAAACCATACCGCCAAAGTGTGCATTCAAATGTGCAAGATACTGAGTATTTTGCAGGCCGGTCAACAGATTTTTCCTGGAAATGGTGGGCGGGTGGGTGGGTGGATTTGAAAAATATTGCCATTGAGAGGGAGCGAAAGCGACCGGGCGGGGGAGGGTTTATGAAGGGAGCTTGCCCCCCCTCCCAAGATAGGATATTTGGCGCAAAAACTTCCAAAATAGTGTCCTCTGGCGAGTGTTTGGGTCCAATTTTTGTCCATGAAGCAAATTAGACAGTTACTAGTATACCATTTATTTTAAGATATCCATGCAATAGACATGGGCTTTAAGTGGCCGCTGGAAAGTTCAGTCACCAAAAAGGTCTTTGGTTTTAATGGTTAAAAAATATTTACTGTTCAGAAAATCTTGTTAAAGTATGTATTTTTAGAAACGTCTCGATCTACACATGACTACATATAACTGGGAATATATTTCTTGTTAAATATGGTCGATTGTGATGGTTAATGTCACTTAAAAATGTACTTTGGTTTTATCCAGAAAGTTTCACTTTTTGTTCAACCTTTTTAAACACATAAAGTCATAATTTTAACTGTGAAGCATGGTCCTATTGTTCAAATTTCGATTTTGCTATTTGGTATATTGAGAGTAAGCTTCTGTTATCAAAAGCCCATCACCGAAGCTTGCAGTTCAAAAAATAATGTATACTTTACTACAGGATAAAGCCAAAATAGATACAAGACCAGTCCACGCTAAACGTCTTAACCTTGGTATTTCATGTGTGGAGAGAGCGCAAAACAATATTTTGTGGGGTAAAACGAAAAGTACATTTCTGAAGAAAAATTTCAAGCAAGGAAAATTACCCTTTCTCAGAGGTGTTCAAGTTGACGCATGATTTCACATATACTCTCTTTAAATGCATCTAGAACTTCTAGATCAACAAATGGTAACCATGAATACGTTAATGGGGATAAAATTTTGACACCACCAATTTTGAAACTGAGATGACCTGCTTCCCCTTGTTAAGTAGTAGGGCCTCCCGCAAGCCGCCTTAAAAGAGGTTCGTGCCATGACAACAGTGTTTCACTAAGAAGTGCAGCTTGAAAAAGCAAATACACATGACAAAATTTCAGCTGCCGGGAAAACCTAAACACTTAGAGTAGACTCTTGTCAATTCCAAGAAATCAGTTATCGGCATGTTGATCGCTGTAAAAGCAATCTGATTAGACTCTTAGGAGCAGCAAAATCAGTAATGGTGTTTTTAATGACGATTACGTGAGCTACTGTGTTTCTGACTTATAATATGTTTACGTATACTCCATGAACATGCACATATGAAGCTTAGACACTTTTCGGTGCAATTCGTATGATGAATTTGTCAATGACGCCCACCTAAGGTCATAAAATTGTACAGGGAAAGTGTTCTACGCGGTTAAGAAACTTTACACAAACCACCCGAACTGATCTGCAATGCCGTTAGATGTTATATGTTTCCGAGAGATATTGGAATTGTCCAATCACCCTAACTGACCTGCAATGACGTTTTTTTGTTTATTTTTTTTTTTAATGTGTTAGAGATATGTTGTACTTGTCAAATCACGATGACTACTGACTAACAGTAAAACAGTTTGATGCATGAACATTAACCACACAACGTACGACATAGTTGCAGAGAATAACGGATTTATTGAAAACAAAAGTGAATTAAATTGTCTTTACCTTAATCTAGTACCATGTGACACTTATCTGTTTATCATGAACAATGTCTCCTCATTGCCAAACATAACTTGAACCAGTTTGCTTGGAAAGCTGCTGAAAATTCATAATAAAACCCAGGAGCAGCATTTTATACAAGAATCTAGAATACATTTTTGCATCCAAGGGAAATCAAGAATACAAAAATTTGGTCAGTTGATGAGTCTAAAAGGAAGACTAAGTGCATGGTTTGTTTCGTTAGAAAATAACATTTTACATTTCAACTTTTCGTGGGTGCATCTTAGTAAACTGTTCCACCGCAAGGTCAAAATCAAATGGCATATCATAGTGGATTTGCATTTGTGCCAAGTATGGCAGTCGTTCTTCTCCCATTAAGCAGCGCATGTAATTGTCGAGCATCAGAAGAACGCTTACGTTGCGCTCACACCAGCAAGAAGTGACTGCTTTGGTGTACGTAGATTTTTAAAGGGTGTGAATATTTGGGAATATTGTCTCTGGACCATAACTTCCTCTGAAACTATAGACATGCTGTTAATTGACTGAAATGTCCTTCTACAAAGAAAATGATTCTAGTACCCTCATGATAACTCAGAGGAGATCGACTTCTACAAGTCGATTTTGGTCCCAGTTGACACTGAAAGGGTAAATCCGGCACTGACGTTAATTATATAATTTTCCCATGATATATTTCTTCATGAATGTGAACTAAGCATCGATATCTAAGTATTTGAGTTCTACATAGTGTCTAAGAATAAGCTATGAAACGAAAGTGTATTATTTTTGGCGTTTTATGTAAGATTTGATCATTTCAGGTCTAAAGAAACAAATATAAATGACAATCTACCTATTTGCTGAGCGACTTACTGAGCCTTTAATAGAAAATACATTAATAGTGCCTGTAATGCAGTGAATTTTGGCAGGCCTCTTGGCCAGGATTATGCTCAGCAAAGTGTAGAATAGGGCTTATAAATGTATATATATATATATATATATATATATATATATATATATATATATATATATATATATATATATATATATATATATATATATATATATATATATATATATATATATATATATCCGTTTTAGTATTGGCACAGGAATTTAACAGTGTGTTTTGAAAAAATATTCTTTGCATAAATGTTTTGTTTTGTTTTGTTTTTTGGAAGCAATGGGATCTGTCTGCTGTCTTGTTAACAAATATCGGTTGTGCTTGTAATTGCGAAATACAAATGGAAACTATGCACCTCAAACGCATGGTTGCACGGAATTGCGACCAGTTGGTGGTAACCGATGGTACCCCAGACAGCAGTGTCCACCACCGCGGCGCCCTCTGATTTCCCTGTGGGCAATGCTGTTTGCATGTGTTACGTTAATACATTTTGCGGCTTGTAACGCGACTAATCACGAGCTATGAATAGACTGATGGTAAATTACCCGTAACAATGGATACACATGTTCCTAGACAGTCTACCATGAGAGAAACATGTGAATCTAGATGGATGAGTATCTTGAACAAACCAAGTACAGATTTGAGTGTAGAAATGTTTTAAACTATTCTTTCCGATCTCTGCTCCTCAGAGTCACCACATGTCATTTTTTACTCCCCCCCCCCCTTGGTTTCCTGTTGATAGCATCAATTGCTGGGTGCAGGGATTGCAAAGATAACCTTTCATCACGGTTGACGTAAAGCGACATGAGAACTGTCTAAAGCTTTAACAGCTAAAATAATGTCAGTTGGGAATTCGATCAAGTGATGGAACCTAAATATCCCCTCGTCCTTAAAAGGCTTCGACTGTGTCTATATTTTAAAACATTGATGAGAGTTTCCTTGAATAGAAACCCTCAGATGGAATAGACGGACTTCTCATGGGTAGCGGTATTAACGGTAAGTGTTCAGTCCATCTCGATAAACAGTCATTGGATTGAGAAAAGTGTCAGTTTTTTTCTTGTAAAGAAGCTCCAATAATTAAGAGTAAGGTTTTCTATTGATATAAAAAGTATGGTATTGTTTTACAAAAGCCATATACATTCCAGCACATGTGTCTCCATTTTTATCGATTCCACGAGGCATTAATTTGTCGATTCAGGTGCCCATCATTTTGGCTCTTGTCTTTGTACCCAAGGCGCACCCTTGTAACGAACGGGATTATAATTTGCATCAAAGCAGTTATATATTTTATTGGAATAATTGAGTCTCGTTAGACCCTTTCATATATGGACTACATATAGATACAAAAATACCGGTACTTCAAGATTTAGTAAACGATGCAAAGCACGATGATGTCAAGAATGAAACAGGACTTCGATAACAGTTTCTATTGTGAGAGTGACATCCTGAAGTTTAATATTAGGGGCGTCCTGACTCGTGAATCATTTGTTCACGCATCACCCCCGAGCAAGTAAAATGTCTGGTTGCTATAACTTTATCAAATAAGCAAACATTTCATCATTATTCGGACCAACAAAAGAAACATTCTGGTACATATGTAATGAAGGTTACGAATATGCTCCGCTTTTACTTCTTTTCAAGACGGTAGTCTTATTGTTGTAACAAAAAACTAAAACCATATGCATACAGAATTGCAGATTCGCGAAACATTTTTTTTGTAAATATTTAGCCCATCAATCTCCGTTAGATATGTTTTCATACATAAATGTTTTTCAAAAACGTGATTGGTCCACGTGGTCCTCGCAAATATCCCTCATATAGTTATATGGCTTGCTGAACAGAGCAAGTTATGCTTTTGATTCACTGCGCTCTAAATGAAATAGGAAAAAAAACGGGGCATACTTTACTTAAAAGGCGGGTAAACTTAACGACAACGCCAAGGGAAAATACATCTTAATGGGTTTTGCATTATAGAGATTTTGCCACCATTACACTCCCACACAGAGCATTTTTCACATTTTGAAATGAAACTCCAACATTCTTGAGTTTTGCGTTATAAATATTTACTACCATTTCTTTTCGTAGAGAACCTTTCTCGCATTTCGCAGTAATATGCAGGATCCAAACTTTCTAAAGGAAGGGGGCGAATTGCGAGTGCCGAAAGCAAGAAACTCACAGCAGCGGGCGAGGGGGGGGGGGTCTGGTGGGCTTCCCCTGGAATTTTTGAAAAATGAATATTCTCAGGCACCTTTTCCAGGCATCTGAGATAATATTTTCAAATGGACAATTTGATATTTCTGAGACACACAAAATTCACTTCACTGGGCTATCCCATTAGCTTTCATATTTCCTTTCAGAGTACGGCATACAGGGTCAGGCAGGTCCCAAGCTTTTGGCAGGATGGCAGGGCCAGTGCTTCAAAATTTGTACCAGCCGTAGTCTGCCCCAAATCATTCAGGTGAGTTTATTTAATGTGGCTGCGACAACATAATGACTTCATTTATTTCGTTCAAGTTGGCTCATCGTACGTATTTTTGCGTTCACAACATTAAAATCTACACAGTGTTAGTCTTTATTTAGGCGAGCTCTGTTTCTGAAATTTGAGATGCCAGTGGATACAAATATTACCTAAAGACTGACAAAACATTTATTGTCTCCGTATGATCTCTAGTACTGCCCCTAGCATTAAATTATCTATTGGTGGAAGCTATATAAAGATCTAATAATATCATTAGTACTGTATATACTGCCAGGGAGACTTCTGAAAGTCAAATTTCGAGTTCCTAAGTAACTCTATGTGTCGATTTACAAATGTGTACATCTATATTTTTGCTGCTTTTTACATTTGGGGTAGTTTGATGAAAACATACAGTTTTGAAGTTGCAAAGTCTTGCTCCATCAATTGGTGCATATACAGATTAACGAAATATTGTGCTAATTGGGTGAATATGCAAACATGAAAGACCTAGATATGGGGGGCCACTTATTTTATATTGATCTATTTCTCAGTAAAACCCAGTCTGAAGTTCTAAAAATAATTATCCCACAAACCATGAACGTGAAAAGTGTCCTCCAAATTGTCCCTATTAGGGCCATATTGGGATATTAGTCTTCAATTCTATAACTAAAAGTTTTGGATATGCAAATTAGCAAATTTTAACTTTACAGTCTCATAATTTTACACGTGATGCAGATAAGAACATATTCAGAGGCAGTGGTGGGTTTCATAGTATTTGAAGACATGGAGCTTGTTTTCCCTTTTTTCACGTGGTGCTATTTAAAAAACAAAAAACAAAAACAAAACAAAACAAAACAAAACAAAACAAAACACCCCCCCCACAAAATTAAAGAGAGAGTCATTTCAAACGCCTTCCCTGTGTTTCACTGTATTTAGCAATTAGCACAATAATTCTTTAACAGATGCCCCAACCAATAGATTAAGACTGAACAATTCCAAAAATTATGCTTTTGTAAATTAAAATGAAAAGACGAAGAGAAAAACAGCCCTGAAGTTGTTCCAAACGAAACTACAGGGCGTCGTATCAGGATACGCTATGGAGCGAAATGACTGGCCTCATGTGTTATAAAACGACGCATGTATATTGTTTTCCGGCCACAACTGTTTGCCTGGTTGTCGTAGTAAACATATCATCGCCTTGCCTGGCGATATATGAGCCGCTGTCTGTGTGGGGAAGCGGGATATTACTAATTTTTGGGGATTAGAGAATACTTAGTACAGGGGAAGGGATATCTGTTATCCTAAATAATTTAGGAAGCACTAAATAAATATTATATTATTATATGTGATTGAAAAACGGGAGCTGCGTGCTTTGTGGCGGGAAATGAAAATGCGTGTCTCGTATTATAAGTGACTGAATTAGCGATCTGAAAAATCTGTCGCTGGCTTCAAAATAAATCGGACAATGGTCATAACCATGGTGGCAACGTCAGTAGCATGAGTTACAATATTGCGGTAGACAAAGCCTCTGATGTAATATATTAAATTTTATTACCCAAAAGCACACGGAATGTATATTGAAAAGTAGTGATTTTAAATGCAAGCGTGAACAGTTTAAAGATCATAGATGCTTAGATATACCTCCAGACAATAACTTTAATTTGAAAGCGGCCGTAAAAGACCAAGCTTTTAGATTTTATCTTCCAATGTTTTATTCTATTTTCCATTTTTTATAATTTTTTAAATTTATTTTTACATCGCAGACCGGGTTTGATCGAGCCCCCCGAACCCATTTACCACCTGGATCCGCCGGGGATAAGTCAGTTTCAAACGGCCGTGGCTTACCCGCTATGCAGATATAAAGCAGTAAATAGTACGGACAGAGAAATTGGCTTTAGTATCGCAATCCTCTTTCTACCATGCCTGCGTCGATAAGGGCTTAGATAGACATCTACCACTTGGCCATACTAACTATACATATATCATTTGTAAGTGTACTTAAGCACCGATATCGGAGTCAAATAACAAAGAAATCTGTTGTGGAACATTGGTGTTATTCTGTGTCGGACCAACATGTTGAAATGTAGCAATGTATTCGTATATTTGTGCAGAGGATATTGATTATTCTGCTGTATAAAGTAGAAAAGTCACACTCTGCCCAATAAAAAGAATATGAGTAGGAACTCTAATGAATTTGTATTTAGAGTAAGCAAGCAAATAACAAATGGCATATAGATATACATGTTTGTTTATCACAATAATTAATGATTACGATGAGAAACAAGTATTCAGACACAAAATAACAAACCATCAGTCAAACTGGCTGGTTGATTATATTTGCCTGGACTCCGCCGTCTGCCATTTCATTGAAATTAAATACGTGGGTGGCCTAAAGTTAGCAAAGGTGACTAGATATCTTTCATCTCTTGCTATTTCTGGGCAACTTCAAGGAAAATTATATCAAAGAGCCAATTACTGGTGGTATCAACGCTAAGAATTTCATCGAATATTTTATTCATCTAGATCACCGAGTTTTATCTTACTACTCCTCTGGAGGTTGTTTGCTATGTCCAGAAAGTATTTCCAATTTGAAGCTTTGACCAATTCATGTGTCTTTGGTCGAATACGGCGTGCATGAACTTCCTATAACGAGAACGGTGGGTCTAACGTGGTACTGATGCAGAACTTCTGAAAAGTGTGATATTTAATGTGTTTAATTTCATCAAGCGTCCCCGCGGATTAGGAAAAATGCTTCTGTATTGCCCCCTTACGAAGGTACGGGGCAGTAAGTCATATAAAACTGGCTATATAGCTATTTCCATCACATGTCATTTCTCCAAAATTATGAAACAACATGTCCGGTCTCAAATCCTTGTATATTTAGAATTACATTGATTTATCTCACCCGATCAGTCGACATGCATAAAGGGGCTCTGTACACACGCAGTTCTCTGCATAAGGTTATTGAGGACAGGTTGTATATAATATGAACGATTTTTCAATTACTTGCGTGTGCTCACTTGGTTTGCAGAATGCTTCGGCTCTGCCAGGCACGGTCTTCTCCTGACCAAGTCATGTCAATACTGCATTTGGGGTGCTGAATGTAAATGGTTAGAATCATATTTAACTGATCGACTGCAACAGGTTTAACGTTTCTGCATTACGTAAGGTCACAGCCGGGGTTCGTCAAGGGTCTGTAATTGGGCCTACTTTATTATTACTTTATATCAATGTAACATATTACGTTACTGTGGGTCGTTGTAATCTGCCTGCCGACGACACCCTCTTTTACACCTAAGCTAATAATGCCAACGAAGAGCAATATCGCCGGCAGAATGACGTATTTAGCATTGATCAGATGCCAACAGTGGATCAAATAGTCTGCAAACCCTAGCTAGTCCAACACTTTGTTGATTGGTTTGAATGCACGTTGTCACTTTGACCTTTTGACCGCCATGTATGGTAAGCATGTTGGCAGAGTTAATCTAATCTAATAAGCATCTTGGTGCAGTTATTGACGGTGGATTATATTGGCAACGCCACTTACTCCACGTACAAACGTAAGCTAATAGCAAACCAGCCATCCTCCGCAAACTTCGAGTTGAATCTCACCCCCGCAGCAGTTTGACTCGTATTTATAAACTGTACAAGGTGCCTAATTTGATAGTGCTGATACTGTCTGGGCCTCTTGTGGTAATGATAATGGCAAATCATTACAGCCATTGCAAAATTATGCCGCCAGTATTATTTTTCGTCACCTTCACTTCATAAATGATAGAACAGCTGACTTGGTCAGACGACTCAATTGGCAGGTTTTAGAAGACCGACACAAATTCCAAGTGGCGTGCTTTCTGCACGAATGCGCCAATGGTCTTCTACCGGATTTGTTTTTCTGATCAGGTAATTCTTGTGTCCGATTACTCAAAATACACTTATAGACTTTCCCACCCGTACAATGTTGTTCTTATGGTAAACAGGTCAATCTGCAACGTTCATTTGCGTACAATGGTGCTACTATAAGAAACAGCATTCCAGGATCAGTTATACGTGGAAAAAACATTCTCTCTTTAAATCTTAAGTATAAGTTATGTCATTCCAGTGAATAATTTTAATGTTGGACCATGTCTTACACATGTTAATTTTCTTAATTTCATTGATATTACATTAATTGTTTTTAACGGTCAGTGTGTCTTGTCGCGTTACTTATTATTTTATGTATCGTAATTTTGTTTATTTGTCATTTTTCGTGAATTTCATCTCATGTTTAATTTTGTGTATGTATATGCATATTTAACAGAGCCCCTACAGGAAACCTACTGCGCTATATTTTCCGGGGAAGTAATTCTTCTATCTTGATACAAATTGTTAGGCCAACAAGCTAGTTAATAAAATTCGGTGCGCTTGCAAACATCATAACTCAAATGGAACGGAATGATGTGAGAGAGAGAGAGAGAGAGAGAGAGAGAGAGAGAGAGAGAGAGAGAGAGAGAGAGAGAGAGAGAGAGAGAGAGAGAGAGAGAGAGAGAGAGAGAGAGAGAGAGAGAGAGAGAGAGAGAGAGAGAGAGAGAGAGAGAGAGAGAGAGAGAGAGAGAGAGAGAGAGAGAGAGAGAGAGTTATTTGCAAACGAGCATGGGATTATTTGCCACTTGTGCGTGCTGTGTCTTTTACAAAGTTGCCGTGGTGTACACTCAGACAAATTAAAACCACACCGAGGGATCAGGGCAAACCTGTTGGTTGTGTTCATGAAGCTATAGTAACAAACAAGTCTACACCTTGATATAATGTTTCAGGATTAGAAACTAAAAAAGGTTATTTGAGTGAGACAAGACCATCGGTGAGAAAAGTCAATGAAATCTGACGTTACTTTGAGTACAACTCTTCCCACGTCAGGCTGTTGTCACGTGCCGAGTTCTTAGAAAATATTTATTCAATGCCGATATAAGAATACTGCTACTAATTTATCAATCTTGAAACGGGCATTTGGCGTTCAACCTTTGAGATCATCGGCATCATTGTGGCTATTTATTCCGAGAGATTTGCTCGTGGAAGGGTTATGGAAGCACAGCAACAGGCATTATGTTCGCTTTTGTATGGTTGTACTTATCATTAATTTCATAAAAGCATCTTGATTTTTTAATAGATTTCGCAAGTTGATATTATGAATAATTCAGAAAAAAATATCATTAAAAGTGACTTTATTTTTTTTTCGAAGCAGTACCTCCGTGATCAAAACCTTTGCCAGTCTAAAATGTATGGCACTGGGGACTGAATCAAATTTTTTCCTCTGTCTTATGCGTAAATGGTTGTTAGAGAAACACTACTGGCAAATAACCCGCGTCATTTTTCATGAAAAGCATTGACTCAATCGTTTTTGCAGTGGAGGACATAGATCACGTGTTCCACGAAATAAATAACCTAACTTTGTTTCACACATGAATTAGTTAAGAAAAGAATGAATATTGAAGTGGGATATTTTATATTGATAAATAAAATAATTCAGAAAAAGCTTTATATGATATTACAACCAGCCAATACAAAGAATTCCCAAAACTACTAAATGATCCGAAAGGATCGATGCACCTTGCTTCATCATGACAACTAAGGTGTGACGAAAGTTGATCAAAATGCATAGGTGTACAGAGCAAGAAGGCAGCGTATTTCGTAGTACTAGCCTGAGCGCATCATATTGCTCAGCAGCGCGACGGGTATTATAGCACGTATTGCACAATATAAATGCAATAACGAAAACAAATAAAATAATAAAATTTGTATCGAATTAATTTCTATCCAAAATATGACACGGGCCTTAGCCTCTGCAGAGCTAGAAGTACCAGTCTGGTGGGGATTATCATACTGTTAACAGAACAATACAGTTATCCTACAGCAACCAGTTATTCGTTCTCTTGAACGTGCACTTACACTAACTGCCCTAAATAAATTTGTATTGGGTCACCACGATCTTGAAATTATGTCAAGGTCATCCGACATACGGCATACATTAAACCTTTTGGAATGATTTGTCGGTACAAAAATTAAAGGCCTATCTTTAATAGAACTTGAAATATGGAAAAAAATATATAATGCAAAATACACTCTTAGGAGCCCTGTGCCCTTGAAAAGAGGTCAAGGTCAACCACGAGAAACGGCACAAGTTGAAATTGAAGAAGCTTTATTTGGTCTAAAGCATACATCCATACAGTAAAAAATACATCACAAATGTTCACAGCAGGTAGACTCTATACAAAGACTACTCGAGGTCGTTGTCGTGCAGGCCACTATAGCGTTACATTAGCTTGTACAACATAATTTGGTCATGATTCGTTATTTAGGTCACGTGCCCTACACATGATATGTCTGTGCTGTACATTCCATAATTCTACCTGAACCAGTGTAAAGACTACAGGATGTGCGGACCGGACGGGCGAACACGACGGACGGACAGACCAACTGCGACTATCCCTAATATTTCTATTTGCCCCTTTTCCACCTTCGGTGGCGCGGAACAAAAACATACTCTGTATTTTAACCCTCCCTGGCTTACTGTAAAAATAAAAGTCATCGCCTGTCCTGACGCAGGTTAGGCTAATGTGCCCAATTAACCCGCCACATGGAAAGCTTGAGGCTTGGAAGCATGTTATTATGGTACGACTTATCCACAATTCTAAAAATCTGTTGTTTCCTATTTATGCAAATTTCAGTAAAACCATTGAAGTGGACACAACTTCCCATACGGTTGTGCTGGGCGTTTTGAAAGGCAGGGAGATTAAGAGGTGATGTCGAAGGTGCATAAAGTGGGTGAAAGTAAGGCATTCAATACCACATTCTTACCTGTTACCTACTTTCTATGTTTCCTATAAAAATGATGAATCATAATAATCAATCATATCATTAAGGGTGGTTTTCGATTGGATCTGATCCGTTGCAGTTTTGGCCGTGCTTCACTGTCCGTGTTCGTACGCGATTTGGATAAAGTTAAAACTCATGGATCCATTTTTCACTGTCTTTTCCTATCCGATATTTGCTAGCACTTCGGATTTAGTTCTGGAAATACTAGACAATTTTAGTGGCAGTACTCTTTCTTATGGCTCCATATTTATGAAAATAATAGAAAATATGTAACGTTCAATGGTTATTATGGCAGCTGATGCAGATTCGGATTCCAAGCTTTGAAAATCAAACAAACAGTTGCCATTGCATCCGAAAAAAACAAGTAGAAACGGAGACAAAAACCAAATGAGTTTTGATGCTTGGATTTCTACTGTTTTATTATTAACGCAGACGAAATCGTTACGGGAACGGGTCGGATCGGATACAGTGGAGTCAAGTGTTTGTGACAGAAGAAATTTTTCGAATGTCTGTACTTCCGTGGACACTGAATTATTAAGATAAACTTTAACGGCCATAATGAAAAACAATGTATAAGTTCACCTGAAATAAAATTGTTTCTGACAAGTTAATGGATGAAAAGTACAGTTCTTTACATTTATCTATTAGTGGGAAATGTAGCGCAACAAATCGGAATATGTAGTAAAGCAATTATACTATTCTACTGATTTTAATCAATGGCAAACCTGAGATCCACGGCAACACTACAGAGTAACAATCGCTCTTTCGGATAAAACATCACTTCCCTAATTCCCAGTGATTGATGATATTGAATAGGTTTGATCATATTTTACAATACATTTAAATGAATTAAAACGCGGTTCATTGGACTTTATATGGTGTTTCCTGATTGAATCTTTGGGCTTTTGAAACTACATAGGCATAGGTATAAAGAAGTCAATTTGAGGTTTATATTGACTTAGCTATTTGCAATATTTAGTTCATTAATAAAGTATTTTCTTGAAGGATATCATTTTTATATATTTTCCTTCCTTTTCACAAAACATTTTAAAAAGTTTATATGCCTGAGTCCGTATTGGCTACATGTAGGGTAGTTCACTTATCGGTAGCGTCCGTCCATGCATTACGAACGAATACGTTTATTGGGTTAGTACAAATCTTATTCATTCCCTACATTTAGATCCGTCAATCACCGAGCAGTTTTCCTTGAGGGATTCTAATTACCTAAGGTACCACAAGGTGCACCTTTGTCTGCACTTTCTTGGCGACTCGACGACGAGACTACGACACAGTGAATCTCTGAAAGTCAAACTTCAACATGAGGCTTGGAGTAAATTTCCGCTTGATAATGAATGGATCAATTGATCTTTATTTAATTCAGGCGATATAGGGTAACGACAGTACACCGACCTACCAACGAAAACACAAATGCTTATGAGGATAACTGCGATCAAAGATTTTTCTGCCCAACGTCACACAATACGGAGCACATGGGTAGCCTGGGTTAAAGGTTTCATCCTGGAAATGCCCGTGGTCATCACTGTTCATCTTGTATGCATGTTCTTCGATATGATTCATCACTGGCAGGGGAGATGCTATGGTGTGCCACATACGACATTGCTGTACAAGGAAACATTAGGGCTAAGCAAAAGGTTGTGCTCCAGATGCATTATGTACACGGCAGAGGTTAGTTCCGCACCCTATACACACAAGGAGATAGAGAATCCAGTATGGGTGGCCCACTGAAGATAATGGTAGGATCTCGAGTTGATGTATTTTCACGTTTTAGCAAGGCTGTGCCGAACGGAAAACAAAAAACAAAAACAAAAACAAAAAAGAAAAAAAAAAAAAACCCTTGAAAATTCAACAACGAGTGAAACCAACGTTATCCCCAATGGAGCACCCATACTGGGTTGTCTTTATTCTATGTCTAAAATGGGCAAATACGCAAGAAATCGAAGTTTTATCGGAAAAACAAGTTCGAAAACGACGCATTTTGCAACAAACTTCCATACTTTTATCACTAAGCCATCTGCCGACTAAACACCACAATTGACATATACCACGCAAAAAGAAAAAACAAAACAAAAGCTTGTCTCTTAAATAATAACTAAGTGAAGTATTCTGTAAATCTGGCTATCAGCACGCAAGACTTTCAAAATGAGTAATAATACATAATTGTAGCAGTAGCACATGAATGTTTAATGAAATTTAATTGCTTGCTGACAGAAACAGCTGATCAGCTCATTTAATATGTGGGCTTTGCAGGTCCACCCGTAATTTATACAGAGCTCTGCATACCATTAACAGAATGTAAAGATTGAGAAGTTCCTGGCATTTCAACGAGATAATAAGAAGTATATAACAGTCAAAACGACGTAATTATGGAAAAATAAACCGTTAACTCATTATTTCTGAGACTTGATAAATATCCACATTTGGGCAGTTCATTTTGGCAAGTGTATCACTTTTACTCTAGCGAAAGGTCACTGTCTGATTCATTTTGAGGGCTGCAACCTCGCTTTCAAGATCGTAGTACTAGAGAAACTTCCTTCCGCGTCGTGTAGAATAGTTGTAATTTGCAATCACTAAATTGATTGTGCATCTTTGAAACATGCCCACAGGGTAAGAAGGAAATTGGTGGGTATGAAGTCCTAGTGTAAAATCCGTTGAACGATGTGGTTGTGAGTGCTGGGCAGCGCTCACTGCGACTGAACAACACGAACATTGAGCTTGGGGTCAAACTTCTACTTGGGATATATATGTGTTGTCTTGACGACTAAAAACTATGTTAAAAGTTTCCCTATGACGGTGAACATTTATATGACTGTAGGATAGGATACTTTCCACTCGCTTGTGTCCTGTGATTGCATGATGGCATGTGGGGGCACTTGATTGTCACTCAATTTCTGAAAAGGGTATTTTTTGGCAGACTGGTTGTTCAATTTGCAATCTGCACCTATTTCTGCTTCATTAACCATGCTAGGTAGCAGTTTGGACAGCTGTTGATCCCCATTCCTGGAATATGTACCAGTTGTCTGAACCACTCGGAGTTTTGTCTCCTGTGTTGATCTCGATGTAAAAGGCATCCTCGGGTTTTGAATAATTTCCTGGACATTTCAATGTATACTCTTTATAAATTTCATCTGCGAAGCGCTCCATATCCCCTGAAGCCCACCTATTTGGCTTGACATGTCTTACATCTCGAACATTTACACCAGTTCTGTTCTTTTTTTCAGATTTTCGAGATATTCCCTGGCATTATCACTTATTTTCAGATGAACACCCCGCCCCCTCCCATACAATGTCTCTGTGTTCTTGGATCCCACCACGCAAACTAAGCTCCATTGTGTTATTCAGCGACAAGTTGTTGCTCACACTGATTGGTGTGTACGGTCCAAGCTGGCGTTTCTCGTGCAATTTATGGGTATCATCATCAGTCAGATCATCAGCGTTGCAGCGCTTGCTGTTTTTTATTTGTATTTTTTTTAGCTTTAAGTGTTTGCTTTTGAAGGTCTTTCCTACTAAAGCTCAGGGGAAGGAACCAAGGCAAGTCACCTTCAGTACCGTACTTGTGTCTCTGTAGGTGTCTCAAATCTACCCACCATTTATCGTAACGTGACAGGCTCATACTCGCTGCCATCTTTTTGCGTATCCTTAGAAGGAACCGACACAACCAGTCCCAAAGAGCCGTAGGTGACATGTTTTGCATGCTGGAGAATTCTCCATTTGATGCCAAATAATTGTGGGACAGCTTACCGTGCAATTCAGTCGGGTTTTTTTTTAGAGTTAGAGTTCTCTTGATCGTCAATAAAATGAGCGACGTCAGCAGACGACATTGCACCCAATCTGGAAAATGTCCAGTACTTGCATCTGGATTAGGCAAAGTCGCCAATATTTGTGATGCTTCAAGATTGACCTGATAGTGCGCTGTCAGTAGAAATTCTCCATTGCCGAAAACTTACACATTGTAAATTTCATAAGTGCCGCGAGCAAGGATTTCCCTTACCACAGCTTCTTCATCTCCGGCCATATATGCTGACAAACAACATTTTCTGGCTCATTTTCCACAGAAAATAAGCGCAACAGCAACATATACAATCAACGTGCCGAAGATGTTTACAGAGGAAGGCAATTGGCGTACAAAATCTCGGGTGCCTGGTCACGTGCGAAAGTAGTGCCAATGACGTTCACGCTACTAACTACGTTAGTATAAAATGGGAGGAGTCGATACTTTATTAAATGCACCATGGCCTCTCATTGGATTGTCTACTACTTGAAACCAATGAGTGACAGACTAAATGAAAGATTATAATTAAAACCGTATAATTACTCTCTATTCAGAATAACCCATTCAGGATAATTTTAATAGAAATAAGACCAATCCACATTTCATGGCCGCAAGCCTATGACTGAGGCACATTTCATTCATTTTATTTTGGATAGAAAATCATGCCGTAATTCATCAGATGTACAGTGAATAAAGAATATGGTAATATACATATATATATATTCAAACTTAGAGTGCAATTTTAGAGAAGACGCCACGTGTTCTCTGTTAGATAGTACTTAGGTACAAAATTGGCTTCTTTGGGCATAAATTGTTTACCACCAAAATTGACTATATATTTCGTTTGATTTATTCATTTATCCTGCAGGGTCGACCAGTGAATAATGGAAGGACCAGAACCAATAACAACATTGTGTCCCTATTACAACTTTTTGTCCAAAATAATCGACAGAAAACTACATATAGCCCAATATCAAAGGTGTGGATCATTACTTATGTACATAAAGGCAAAATAATTGTCATATTATACGCGCGTTTGCAGTGGAAGCTTCCGATTAACTCTGAACGATGTAAAAACTCTAATCGTTTAGTGCCCTCAAGTGTGTCTTTATAATGTATTTAAACGTGAACATATTGTAAAAATGGTCCCATTCCAAAAAGACATTCTCCTGTTTCAATAAATCAAAAATTGCATACAAAATGTTAATCATTCTTGTTTTAATTTTCTGTCATACTTGATATCCTTAGTTTAACTAAAATTATTCTTCCATTAAAAATCTAAAATAAATGAAATTTTAAACTTATTTCCGATGCTACATCAGCAACTGACGCATGTAGCTTAAAGTGAAACTTTCTCATTTGCCAAAATACCAAATTTGAATAATTCACTGCAAAAACGTCTCTTAATTTCTGCTTAATTTTTTCTTTTTCGATTAAATGATAAACAGATAAGTTTTGTACCCTCTGGTAGCATGAAAGGAAAGAGTAAACATATGCTTTTTTTATCAATAACAAAATACACCTGCATAAGTGCATATTATAGCTTGTTTTCATTCATTTTCTCAAATATGGTATATAAATGCATGATTATAATGCCGCTTGAAAAAAAGTCTATTCGAGCATCAGAAAGTGTGAGCTCTTTAAAAAAAATTAAATAAGTATCATTTGTCATAAACTATATGATGTATACACATTAAGACGTAATAATAATAATAATAATAATAATAATAATAATAATGATAATGATAATGATAATGATAATGATAATGATAATAATAATAATAATAATAATAATAATAATAATAATAATAATAATTAGTAGTAGTAGTAGTAGTAGTAGTAGTAGTAGTAGTAGTAGTAGTAGTAGTAGTAGTAGTAGTAGTAGTAGTAGTAGTATCAGCACCATTATTCCATTTGCATGAAAAAGTGCTTTGAGTACCGTTCAGAAGTTCGACAACAGCATTCCAGTGAGCTTTTCCAAGCACAAAGGACTGCCACATAGTATGTGTTTTCGAACATGTTGGGTCCGATGGTTCGTTCCAATACATCAAATATAGCATCTTTTAGCAGTAGACTGCACTTGATATTAAATTGTAGATGCTCAAATCCCCTAGTTGCTGAACGGCCAGGTCGGGCACAATTGGCGATCTAGGTTAAGCTTTTATCTGTTTCTTGACATGCAAATTATGCTTATCAAGCTGATAAGGACAGCAGGGGGCCTACTATATCCATATGGTAGACAGAGCAAATAGTTAACATCTGCTGTCATCTGGTACTGTGTCACCAATTAAATGCCTCTCAACGTAATTGTCTATCGGTGATAAAGCTGAACAGCATGTTGTGCTTGAACATGCTGCTACTTGTTCTCAGTTCTAAGGGAAAGTTTCCAGCACGAAAGCATACGCAATATCCTGGATCTCACAATTATTCGCATTGTTGTTTCCAGTGCAATTCAAATTTGGCTAATTATGTTTATGTTGCCCAACTGTACCAAGCAGTCCAAGGTACATTTAAACCCACTGTTGAAACAGAATCCAGAAAGTTGTTTCACATGTCTTTTAATCCAGTATGACCAGACTGATTATTTGTTCGCACATGTTTGGCAATAGATGACTTTTGCAATTATATACCGTATCGCTATAGAGTTATAGTGGTTATATCGTCGATGTGTTTTAAACAACGAATTTGGCCTATAAGACAAACAACCTTGCTTCATACAAGTCCTTTTGTTGTACCTAACTAAAATTTGCGTAACCTGAACTGTCGTCTTTCTTTTCATGCAAAAAAAAGAAAAAAGGTCCAATTACATTTGATAAAACTACGTGCATCAAATGTCATACAGGCCTACATTATAAGGTTGACAAATCTGGGGTACATGTAAATCTTCACGATCATGTTTTCATCCAGCGTGGGTATATTGTCTTTATGTTCTTAACCAACATCAGAAGGATACATACGTGCATACATACATACATACATACATACATACATACATACATACATACATACACACATACATACGTGTAATTTCTATCGACCACAAAGAGATACAAGCTAGGAAATTCATTTTTTAATGACATTATGCCTACTGTGAATACTACATGTAAAGAGTCTTTGGACATAAAAGACGTGGATGACTTCAACATCAACCTATGAAATGTTACAACAAGACAAAAATATGCTAACCATCTCGATGTTGTGCTGAACAATGATCTGAAACCTGGTCCAGTATCATCTTCATTGAAATGTCAAACCACTTTCCCTGTATCACTTTCATAGATTAAAGGTTAACAACACAACATTCTAAAAAGTATGAAAATAATGATGACAAATAATGCTTCTACTCAAAAATGTTACGATGAAATTAACAAAAATCACATGATCAACTGTCTTAATTCTGACCTGATGTGTGATCCCATTAAAAATTATGAAACTTTGGAGAATATAATCTGCTCGGCAAGGAAACGACACCTCCCATAAAAGACTAGTAGAATTTAATAAACGTCAGCATAAACTCTGTCCCTGGATAACACTAAGTGTTATAAAATCAATAAAACCCCGCGATAACTTATACAAAAAAATTGAAATGTACCATGACAGATTTTCTTGAGTACAGTATAATGAAACAAAACCTGAATGTGTATGACCAAATCTTAGAAAAGAATGTTTTTCAATTATAGCAAGAATACTATTTTTCACAGTTTGAAATGTTTAAGGATGATATACGGAAATTAGAACCGTTCTGAACACGAATTAATGGAACAACGATTTACCTGAATTCTTCCTAATAGAAAACAAGAAAATAGCTGGCGAACATGTAACATTTTTATTATTTTTTTTTTTACAAACAAAGGACCATAATTAGCAAGTGCAATAAACACTTCAGACTTACCTTCATTTTCCTCTATCTGACAAATAAATTTGAACATATGTTTACCTTTAAACTCGTAAATTCCTATAGAATTACCTATATTTTGAAATAACTCATATCAAAAACCAGCAGGGGCCATGACCGGCTATTAGAGAAACTACTTAAAGGCATTAGATCTTCAATTTTGAAACCATTGACCGTAATTTTTAACCGATCTTTAACCACCAATACATTTCCTGTTAAAATTAAAATTGCAAAGGTCCTACCATTACCCAAAAAGGGAAAACAATTTACTGGATAATTACTGACCCATTTCGATTCTTTCAGCAAAAGGGTTTGAAAAAGCTGTTTACAAACATTTGTACGACTATTTTGTTTCTAAAAAACGTATTCTGCGAGAGCCAACATGGTTTCGAATAATCCCATTCAACTCAAACAGCTGCTTTAAAATTTGTTGACTAAAATATTTAATTTTATTGATTCGTGTAAAGCATCCATCAGCATATATCAAAACCTTTCTAAAGCAATTGACACTTTGGATCA
The DNA here is from genome assembly GCA_964020975.1 of Hermodice carunculata. Lineage (NCBI taxonomy): Eukaryota > Metazoa > Annelida > Polychaeta > Eunicida > Amphinomidae > Hermodice > Hermodice carunculata. Next base: position 25,231,663 of record OZ026622.1, on the reverse strand, counting down.
TGAAATTCTATTTCACAAATTACAATATTATGGTATACCCAACACCTCTCTCGACTGGTTCAATAGTTACCTTACCAACATACATCAATACTTTTCTCTTGATATGTATGTTCAGGCTACCGACCACTCACTACTGGAGGTCTGCAGGGATCCAAACTGCACTATGAAAGATCAACTGTTGGGAACAGGACCTGCTACCAAAGTTTTTGGCCTTTTACGAATGAGCACCACATCCAAGAAAGGTCCTGTCCCTGTTTTAAGGAAGACTGTCTAAATGGTATTAGCGTGTCTATACCATGGTGACTTAACTTTATTGGATAGGGCTTCAATGCCGTTTAGAAGGAATTAAATATGAAGTTAAATCATGTCGATGATGGGTATGACAATATGAGGGGCTTTCTGTAAAGCCATTTTGCACCATACATTTATGATACTTTTGGAGCTAAAGAACCAATGGTTTCGGTCCAAACACCAACTTAGTTTTACATTTACAGCAGAATGTAAATGAGCTTCAAGTCAGACTTGGGTCTGCTAGGCAATGGGAGGTAATCAAGCTGCTTATAGGTTGGGCAGAAAAATGGGCCAGTGGGCCAGGGAGAGAACAATTGACTAATGGCCTAGAGACAGAACAATGGTTAATCTGTTATTTTAGCAACTTCAATCAGCTATTAGAAAACCACATCTTTGCGATCTTCTCCTCGGAAAATTTCAAAGATTTCTATTCAGACACAGATTTAAAAGATATATTTTCATGACAACACAGCAAAAGTATAGTATTATAAGAGTACTTCTCACAAGACAGGTATCGATAACAGGGAGTGAGCACATTTTCTTCAATGGCCAGTTTGCCACCCCCAGAGAGCCAATTCTACCTAAATTGCATTTTTTCACATTTGTAATTTTCTTCCGACTTCTCTGAGGTTTTCAAAAGATTGCTCGTAAATGAATTAACAGATTTTGATGAAATAAAAAGCTCAAAATATACATTCTTGCCTGGGAGCGGTATATTAATAATTTTATATTTTGTAGGGTTTTCTGATGTTGAATAAGACAAAGCGGAAAATTGAAACAGTGCCTTTTTACAAATAAAAAAAAAAATCAATTTCCTTTTAAAGGCAAAAAACAACAACAGCAAGAACAAGAAAACCGCTCCAAGACATTACATTAAAATTTTGTTTAAACTCAATGTGAAGATATTGGTTTGTAGGGCAAGAAAACATCTGAAGTGAACCCCTTATAATATGTCATCTATCACCTTTAAAAACAGGAAGATTATGTTTTTTTACCCTTCATATGATAAAAATATAGCTGAATATCTAAAAGTAAATGTACGGTTTTGTGGGGCATACAGCAATATTTAGGAAACGAGAGTAGAATAAGATATTGTGACGCTATACCTGCCGAGCTTTACAGAGGCAGTTTAACAAAAGTGATATAGCCATTCACTAAAGGCAGTTTAACAAGAATGGTATGATCGGTTACTAAATATGGTTTTACAAGATGGGTATGACCATTCAGTAAAGGTAGCTTTGCTAGGTAATATGCTTTTTCCCAGCACTGACTTTCACATACCTTAATGGTATCGAAAACGTCTTGACAGCTCAATTTATCTTCATCCAAATAACTGATTTCTAATGATGCATTTTGATTTCCAATATATATGCAACTTAGTTGGTAACTTGCCATTATGGAACAGTCTGCGACTGGTAAATTTAAGTTTCCTAAACGCTTGGCTTTGTTTAGGAATTATTATATTTGAGGTTAAGTTGGGTGTCCCAGATATCTGGCATAGACTAAAAGCCACTGTTCTCTGTAATTCGTAATTGTTGTAGTTTGTTTTACTTTGCAATTCGCTGCACATTAATATTGATGGGTAATTGACATCACTCAGTGTCATGCAGATGTGCTATTAGCAGTACCTATTCCGAAGAGGAAGTGACCTATGTGGCCCTTAAAGTCAAACCTTCCCATTTAACCTGCTGTTGAAAGAAAAGGGTGGTTAAACCAGCTGGGTATCCGTGAATTATGTGACGAACCTATAATGAGTTACAAGTGCGTTTAGGTGGTATTTGGTGATAACAATTTTTCATAGCTTGATAAGCATGATTTATAACCTTGTTGATGTTTTGCAGGGAGTTTCAGTTCAATTTGGATTTACCAATGACTCCCCCTGAATAATCCACTCGGTTGTATGGACCTGCAGTTGATTTGAATTTTAAGTAAAATGATACCGGGAAAGGGCATTTTCCTGGAAAAGGTGACCAACAATTTGAATTTGCACATAAAACTTATTTGAAGACAACTTTCCTCCACTTTACAGTTAGGCATCCAGTTACATGTTAAAGCTGGTATATTTAATTTAGTGCAATAAAGAAAAATTCAATCCTGTCGGTCAACGTAATATTGAATTTGAATCCTCAATATTTGGCACCACTGTCTAGCCAGAATGTAAAATCGAACAGTCGACCTCTACGCCAAAGGGACAACCCAAAAGGGTTGACCTAAGGCCCAAGGTAATGTTATAGTAACTGTAGCTTGTACATTGAGACAGAGGGTCATTTCTAACGACTAACATTTTTTTTGCACAAGTAATATACACATTTTATGTTATTTCAAAATCAAAGGATTGGCCTGCAGACAAGGTAACAGAGAATATTGTCAAATTATGAAATTTACCATAACAGTGCCTATAGGATGATTTTTGATAATTTCAAAGTTATGTTTTTTAAGTGTAAAGTAGAAATAGCGCAAAACGTGCAAAGAAACACTGAAAAGAGGCTTAAAGTGGTGTTACATAGTTTGTTCATCAGTTAGCTAACCCTTTTTGCCATTCTTACGAAATATCTGCAGTTGTTGTTTGATGCCTTGAACTTTTATTTAGTCACCCATTAAAAACAAATGCATGTTTAAATTGTAGAGTATTTGTTGACACTACGTTTTTGGAGTTATATCACGCCACCTTATAAACAGGATTCAAGAATGCTTACAATATCCCATTTTGTATGCTGTATCCGATAAACCAAAATATCTTTTCAAAATTGTTTTGTTTCTTCTCATGATAAAAATACATTTGAATTGGCGTTGGATTTTGCCATATGGTTATGTTTTACATATCTATATCCCTACTTTGCATACGTGAAGAAGTAGGTTCAGCAACGCTTTTTTCCACAGATGATACACGTGTCGTCAGACATTTTTAAAACCAATAAACATTGTGTCAGCTGTAATTTTCCATGTTTGTGTCAATTGCACCTTTTGTTGTAGCACCAATGCAAAGCTTGCCAAAAATTAGATTTTGAAGACTGATATATATATATATATATATATATGTGTGTGTGTGTGTGTGTGTGTGTGTGTGTTTGTGTGTGTGTGTGTGTGTGTGTGTGTGTGTGTGTGTGTGTGTGTAAGAAACTGCTTTCCGTTTAAGAGAACATACAAATTCTCCGGATAAAATTTAGGAAAGGTAAGGACAAAATCAGTCAGACTATTTCATGCCAATATCATGTCTGCCGTTTTCCTTTGAATTTTGTACGGGGGCTTTGGCACTATAATGTTTATCTTACTTTCTTTTGCCCATTTTTATTACCTCTATGGCTATGATATCTGTTTCATTACGTTTCCAATTAGGTTCACAATTCAGAATAAAAATATTTGATCGTTGTGGCCTAATCTCATATAAAAGTTGTAAGCTCAGACGTGAAGGTCTGCAGAAAGCATCATATAACAGCTGTCATTAACTCACGCAGAAGCTCAAGGGATCTCTTTCACCAGCATTTTCTTAAGACACTCTCCCCAAGGAGAAGCCAAAGATACTATAAGTCGTGATTTTTATACATTACAAGTAGTTTTATTATAGATCTGGGGAGTACCACAACCTATGATGCCTCCTTTCGAACTTTCTAACTTTGCACGGAATTCATTGCTGGAATAGGTGGATACATATTGCTATTTCCATATCTTAACCATACGCCTGACCCTCAGCCAGTTTCCCATTCTCATCAAGGCAGTTTGAACACAGTGTCTGTCCTGCTGTGAACAGCATCGCAAGGAAAAGCGGAGTGCTTTATATCCACCATATGAACGTTGGTGTTGAATATACGGCCAGCCAATAAACAGCAACAGCCTAGAACCCTTTGCCAGTAGAAAACAACAATCTGTGTCAAAGTCAGCTTCTGCTGGCTCGATATAGGAAACGCGGGCTCGTTATAACAAAAGAAAACTCAAGGAATGCTAGCAAAACTGTCCGGCTGCTCGACATGCCTCGGTAGTGTTACCATCATTGTTTTTACAGTAGGCACTCGTAACTTTCTGCCTGCAAGAGATTCTGGCATGAAAGTTTGCAAGATGCAAATTATGCTTATTCTTTCACTTTTAAGCTTCCTTCATGTCGCAATGAAAAAAAGCAAACAAATGACAGATAAAGGTATAAGAAAAAAATGTCATAAATTTATTTTCAATTTTGTTAATTTAGTTTACCTTATTTATGTTTGTCTCATGGCGGCCATTAAAGGGTCATGGGTAAAGCGAATAAAATATCTTGTGGCCTCAAAGTACATTCCAAGATTGTTTTAGCATTATATTTTCTGAAAAAATAAAATGGTCAACAGAGAATGGATATAAGAAAACCTCTTGTAATGCTGCTTCCTGTCCATGCATTTCTTATCTTACCTGGAGTGTACGTTTCCCATTAACTATGCCATGCTCGTTTAAGTCCGAGGAAGTACCACACACAGACATGTATATATATTGAGAGAGAGAGAGAGAGAGAGAGAGAGAGAGAGAGAGAGAGAGAGAGAGAGAGAGAGAGAGAGAGAGAGAGAGAGAGAGAGAGAGAGAGAGAGAGAGAGCAAGTATTACTTCGTATATGTTTCAAAGCGGCATTAGGAAGGTAGTAAGACCTTAACATGTTATGGAGAAGGGAGGCTTAAACGAAAAGTCAACTGGTCGATTGTATATAAAATTATATATAACTACACATAAAATATATAGTTTATACGGGTTGGAACAAGCATTGTAGAATATACAATAAAATATTCAACAAAAAATAGAATTTTCCAATTTTACCGTTCTAAAGTGTTCTAGCCCCTTAAAACAATAATATACCGCACGCATCATAGCGTTTGTGCAAAACCAATACAAGTATTTCTTTGTGTAAGTACAAAGCCAGCCACAGACTCTTACAAATAAGATTTTAGAGATTCCACAAAGTCATTTATAGTAGAAGATTACATAGCAGAATTTCCGCACACTGTTGGTACAGTTTTTTTTTGTGTCACCTTGAGCAGGTTCTTGTACTCTAGGCACAGTTAAAAGAAATTTCGAGTCAGGTGTAGTTCCACTATTTTTATGCAGATTGATGCTGAGACATGTTAGCACAAGACCCTCATTGATTGGCCTTTTATTTTAGGGACCAACCATTAGAATCTTAGGCGGTGTGGGGGCGGGGGGGGGGGGGTATCCATTTGTTTTAGTAAATGATATACGTCTCAAAATCAGTGGAAAAAATAATTGGCTGCCTCATTTACCTTAAAAAATACAGTACTGCTTGCCAGGCGCGGATCGGGGGGGAGGGGGGTGTCAAGGCCCCTCCCTGCTCTTTTTTTAATGCCTATAGATGCCGAAAATGCCGTCCAGAACAAATCAGCGGCGTTGTCCTTAGCTTGCGTATACGTGGCCTAACACGCCCTACTGCATTGATGTGTATCATGCAGTTTGGAGACGGCCAACACTAGGCAGGGCGTAACCGTGGAAGCCAGGCAAGCGCGACTGATGTCGAATGAATATATTATTTGAAAGGTTATTTATTAGATATACTTATTAATCCTAAACAATCATCATAACAATAGGCCTACACCGACTGTAAGTGATTCTTTGTGTTACCGTAGATTTTATATACATTGATAGCGCACAGAATGCATGGCGATATGATTAACTTTCATGAAGCACTGAATGAAGCCAAAGATATACCGATAGTAAAGCTATAGGAATAACTGGGCTTATAATTATATGCTTAGGCAGAGGAAAACTTATGTTAACTTTTGTATTCATCTATTACTAATCTTAATATAAGTTGGGCCTATAGCTAAAGCTTTTGAAGACGCGATAGTCTGTTTTACGTTAAATTTCCTGACTTTGTCACACATGTAAGACGCTATGAGAAAAAATCACTTAAGCCTTTTTAAAAAATCTGAGGAACGTCTGTGTGCGTAATTAGTTTATTCTTCTTTTCCAGACCTTGGAAATTCATAGGCAATATCATGATCTGATCATGATGTTGCCCATGTATTTATTCCGAAATAGTTTCTTAATTTCTCATAAAATATATATAATTACTCGAAGGACCAATCGAGTATCGCCTGGCTTACACTACTGGAGATAATTTTATTTCTTGGCTTAGTAAGCCAAACGATACTTAAATTGAGCTGCTTCTGTATTTTAATTATAAATTTCAAAAATACCCTTTAACTTCACTTTCAGAAAATGTATGAAAGCGACTGGATATACTTGCTACTGAAAAATCTTTGTAATAAATGAAGTTTTTAACCTGTTAATGTAGGCATATTATTTGTTTTCTTCTGCCTATACTTATAAGTATGACCATGTCATAATAATGTTGATAACCAGTAAAAATACACACACACACACACACACACACACACACACACACACACACACACACACATATATATATATATATATATATATATATATATATATATATATATATATATATATATATATATATATATATATATATATATATATATATATCTTTATATATATATATATATATATTGCCAGAGGGCACAAATACATATTTCCCGGCATTATTTGTCACTGGCTCAGTTTTTCTTTGATTCATTTTATGTGAATTGAATCAGATATATTGACAAAATTACCTGAGTCGTAAATCTGTCAAACCGAATCCCCCGAGTTGTTTGCCTGCCTGCGCGCCTGATCACCCAAGCGCGAGGGTTATTTTGTATTTATCCCCTACGGTCCATTAAGAAAGAAAAAAAAGACCATTTATATCACTTATTACATTTTATTTCACTACATTACATGGGACTTGGACACAGTTATGCCGCGCGTATGAATATAAAATGTAAACATTAAAGAAAAGCGGTCGACCACAGGCCTAATGGCGGATTTAAGGGCCGTCGCTTCAGACAAAAATCTCAATAATAAGACACTTTTTTAATATTACTATATGGAATTAATTTGGTGGAGAGGAGAATTGGAAGGTCAGTTTGACTTGGAATGTTGCACCAGCAAACATTCCAAAGTATGCACCCATGAGGCTCAACTGACGGTTGGCCGTCAGATTGGCCCCATCGTGCGTCTTACAGATTGCTTGTTTTTTCTGCCAATCATCAGTCCTGTATTTATGGTCCCAGTTGGCATCACAGAATCATGTTTATTCTTAACCATTGGCTGGGATCTATACCACGGTCCATCAGGTTTTTGGCCGTTATTTATGACAAGGTAATAAGGCGAGTTTGGAAATACTAAATATGGAATTGATTCCTTCCATATTTGGAAAACCATATCTCTGATTTTGCAAATGTGGCAAAAGGTAGTCTAACCCATGGGATATGGTCAACAATATCACACAGGCCATATCCCAAGGGTTTTCAATGTAATATGGTGCAAAGTCGAGGATAAATAGCGGAATTTGATTTATGGAGCCTAGTTAAGTGAAGTTTGAATCCCGGGAAATCCAAATGATCCTCATGAAAATGCAGTCGCAAATGCCAGGAAAACGCATCTTAGGAATTTTTTTTTTTTCATTTCCCGGGGGAGGTCCACCGGACCCCCCCCCCCCCCCCCCAAGCCGAAACACTTCGGCACTCGCATTCGCGCTTTGCGCACATGTTGCTGACACCCCCCACATACACATTGCAAAAAATTCTGGCTCCGCCCCTGCTTGCAACTGTTTTTTAATTTAGTACTGTTTATAGTCCAAAAAGTACTTTTCGATTAGCAATGTTGAAAACTCTTGGTAGCTAATTGTACCCTTTGAAAATTCCGTATAATTAGCTGGAACTCTAATATGCTATGTGTGTTTCAATACAAGGACTTGGCTGCCAGGCTCACGTTTCTGTTCACTTATATTACCCATTTCCTTGCAACATATGCACGCCGTTTGAATGTACTTTTTACTTCTCATTGCTCAATTAAAGCACGCGTCGAAGTTTTCCTCAGTAAACTCTGCGCAATGGACGCAGAGTGCTCCAAGGGAAGTTGCAGATTTTGATTATAGAACCATAATATTGATGGGAATGAGATCAACGATGGTTACTTTTAGCGCTGAAAGAGGTAACAGTACATGGATAGGAATTTCGTAATGATAATTTATGTACATTAAATACAAGCACGGATGCTCTCTCTCTCTCTCTCTCTCTCTTTCTCTCTCTCTCTCTCTCTCTCTCTCTCTCTCTTTCACTTATTTTCAGATAAAGAAAGTCAGGCACTGTCGGTAAAATATACATGCAGAATACTCACAATTGTTGTGATGATGTGGCAATATGGTCTTACTTATTTCATAAATTGTATGGAGGTATGGTTTTCATTTTACCCTTAAAGTACTTCATTTGAGACTGAAACAACAGGTTTCCTCTGGGCACTTCTTGTGCTGTGGCTCAAGAAGTGCCCAGAGGAAACCTGTTGATCTGGGTCAAATGTTCTGGTGAAACTTCTGAATTAAACCTAGGCTTGCAGGTACTTGACTGAAAGGTCGCTCCATAAGGAACCAGAATCTGACGGCAGTTTTACAGTGTAGGTTCAAACAGATATATATCTGCTTCAACTGTTTTATTAGGGTCCATAGTGTCACAAACACTTTATAGAGTTTAATTGGATATACTTTTTTCCCAGTATCATGCATCTATGGTGTTTTTTTTTTATTATGATTTTTAAATGGCATGTAGAATATTGTGTTTTTAGTTTTATTCATCTTAATTATTATTAAACATGATTTTTAGGCAGGAGATCAACAAAAGGACTTCCAAACTTTCAAAGGTCTGATTTGATTTATTCTTTATATATGTTATCATTTATATTTACAAAACCAAGATTTGTTTTTTAATTTAAGTGATCAATGCATTATGCTTGTGTACGTACAGTATATAAAAGAAGAATATTAATGTTGACAATGTGATGCTAGTAAGAACATTGTCCTGACATTAACATACCCATCTTTAATACTGGACAGAATTAAAAGCCAAAAACACCTTAGTCATGAACAGACTTTTAATGCAGCGTGTAAAACCGTGAAATCAAAGCACTTTGATATTTCAGTTAAGTGAGTCAAAGGGAATGTTACAGTATGCTCATATGAATCTTGCAAAATAAAATATCTTACGTGATTATAGGAGGGTAAGTCATGGCTGAAGATGCTATTCCATTTTTATACAGATGTCTGGATTGAACTATGCTGTGCAACATAAATAAAACTGGTGCAGGCATAATATTTTCTGTTTTCTTTCTACGTCCATGTTTACCCCAGAATAGCCAGTCATGAACTTGGGTCTTTTTGCAGGGTTTCTAGGGTAGAAACATTAGAGTTTTGGTGCCAAAATAGGTCTCCAAATGGAGCCTTATTTTGCCTTAACCTGTGGGCTTCGTCCCCAGGACCCTCAAATGATTTCATTTCGGAACATCTGTGTTCACATAATTCTCAAATGGACCAGACATATTTAAGGCTTCTAAAATGCTTCTCTTGACGTTTGGTTTCTTACACAATGGTAGGTAATATAAATGCATCCATGCGTTTCAGTATTGAAAATAAATAACTGTGAGGTAAGGTGGAAAAAAATAATATACTGTTATGTGCAAAGGAAACAAATTGTATGCTTTACTAAAATGCATACCCCCCACCATTCAAATGGTTCGTCCCTTACAATTGCACTTTGAAAATCTATTCTCTGTTTGATAAGCAGTCGTTGAAGCTTTTTAATCATAGGTGTCACGTGTTAATAATTTGCAGTGTTCATCACGAGTTTTGGTGCTGATCTTTGAACATGAAGCAACTGGTTGATAGGCAACCTAGAAGATTACATGAAATGGCATTGCAATAATCTAATTCCGATATATCCATGGAATGTGCCACGATATTGGTCACTTGACTGTCATATATTTCCGGATTTTTTCATCTATGTTCTTCAAAAAATAAATATATCAACGAATCAATCTGAACTACCAGAATATGAACAGATTGAAGGTGCCCACATCTGCATCGCAAACCTCCAGCCCATAAAGTCTAACTTCTGTCAACGACCAGTGATGATAATCATCTCCATTTTGGTATCTTTAACCTTGAGTATGTGAACCTCAGGCTGTTTCTATGACCGCTATCAGTATTGTAGCTTCAGATGATTCCGTGCACTTGAATGCAAAATGATCAGGTGGGAAAGAGGGCTTGGGTACTTTCTTATAGGCCTACACACCCTTACATTCATCTTTGGCACTCGAGACAAATTGTAGATAAAAACAGTTTCAACTAGAGGACAATCCAACCCATGAAGATTAGCTTTGCCAGAGAGTGTAATTCAAAGGAATTGCTTTTGCAAAAAACATACAGACAGCTCATTAATATTCCACTACAAGGAGGGGTAAAGCGCGAAGTGCCAACTAGGCTGATAAGACCTTAAAAAGTGATTGGACTATTTTGTCAGTAGCAAGGCTCAGTATCATAATTAGTCTTTGATATTCACTGGCACAATTTGGCAGAGACAAAATTCCCTGTTTTTGTAACTAATAATGATATTACCATGGCTCTCCGCTTATGCGCCGTTGTCCTGTGTGACACAGGTGGCCTAGGCAAAAGTAAAGGAAAGAAAAGAAAAAAATAGATGAGATTGAGGAAACCACGGTTATCCTATTCAGCTCATGCTGCAATGTTTTCCAGGACCAGAGCCGCCGCAAAGGGTCCACCACACACTCTGGCACAGCTGTGGTGGGCCCCTGGCTCTGGATATATTCCCAAACACTCATTAATTGTATCCCCCCCCCCCTAAAAAACAGAAAACCTTCCTTCATACACCCTATCCCCGCGTCTAAGGGTCAGGCATTTCCCATGGGGGACCCCATGGGAGCCCTTATAGGGGCTACCACTATTCCTTCTCCTCCATGCACTCAGAAATTCTAATTCGCCCTGTTGTATCAAGCCCTATCAATACATTTCTGCTCTCCCAGCACCCTACCAGGTAGTCCTGTACACTTTTAGTGCCTTTCCTGCAGAAAGCCACACTTCAAACCTAAAACCCATGCTACACGTTCCTCTTCCTCTAAACACTGAACCTCTTCTAGACCCTTGTCATTATAGTCTTCCCTGTGCCACTTTCTGAAAAATTATTCTCTTATCTCTGTTTATGCATCACACCACAACAGCCAATGATCTACTGTCTCATCTGCCTCTCGTCTACATATCTTACTTTTTACCATTACTACCTTTTGTCCACTTCTGTTCGATCACTCCTGTCCTACTTTGAAAAAGAAGCCTGCATCCCTCCCCTACATCACTACACACAGCTTTCATTGGTTTTTCTAGTACCTTGTATGTTTTTAATGAAATCTTCTCTCTTTTCCACTCTTCTTTCCAGCCCTCTGTAACAGTCCTACTTATATACAGTTCCAGTCATCGACCTCATCATATCCTTTTCATTCGTAATTCTCTGTCAACTTATTTATATCTTTGACCCATCTTGTTTGTTCCTTGACTACGTCATTGTAAACCTTCCTGCACCACCTGTCTTCATTTACTGCTTGTAAATACCCCCCAGTACTTAAGCTTTGCTTTGGCAATTCTGTCTGTGATTTTATTCCATCCTTACTCTCCTAGGACTGCTTCTGTTGCTACACCTGGTGGTGCTCCCAGTATCCATTTCCCCATCTCATTCTGTGCTTTTTCCATTCCCTGGATATCTCCATCACTTATTGAAATCACATCTTAGCCATATATCTTCCCTGGTATTCCAACTCTATTACATAATACACTTGCTGTGTATGCTGTCTTGAAACTGTTCAGTGCAGTAGCTTTAATCATTCCTTTTGTACGATTCACTATCTGTTAAATCTTCTCCACCTGATACCTGAACATGCCTTTATCTGTTGCTTTTATATTAACACCTAGGTATTCATACTCATCTACCTCTTCAATTTCAATTAAGTGTTCCCTACTTTCTGGAATTTGGAACTTCCCAATTCTCCATTTTTTATTCCCATCTGGTTTCTACCCAAGAGTCATCACTTTACTCTTATCCTTACTAAATGCTGACCTCCATTTATTCCTATATTCCCCTGCTATGTTCAGCATCTCTTGCAGTTCTTTCTGGGACTCTGCCATAAGTACAATGTCATCTGCAAAAAAAATTGACCTGGGATTTTCAGGTCGCCTACCTTTACTCCATTATTACACTCCATAAACTGGTCCCCCAACTCCTTTATATACAGGGCAAACGAAATCGGGGACAGCATACATCCCTGCTTTAGACCTATATCCAAGCATGTATTCTTCACTCCTACCTTTCCTAATGAGAGTATACAGTCTACATCTTTATAAAATGCTTTCTGAATTGCTAGAAAGTTCCCACCAAATCCTAGTCCACTTAGTTTTCCCCACAACACATATCTCCATACCCTGTAATAAGCTTTCCTCACATTTAAGAAACCCATGAAGACTTTCTACTGCTTCTGCCTAGCCAATTCTATCACCTGGGTCAATGTGAATATGTGGTCATCTACCCTTCTGCCTGGTCTGAATCCATTCTGAATTCCCCCCAACAGTGCAAGACTTTCAACTATTCTACTTAGTCTCCTGTACATTAGCCTACTGAAAATTTTCCCACATTGGATGAAATGCCAATGCCCCTACCTTGATCCAATTGACCGCCTGGGCCCTTCTTTGGAATATATGAAATCCTCAGTTTATTCCATTCCTTTGGTACTTGTCCTTTTCAATAATCCTATTGAACAGCAACTGTAAACTATCCTCAATTTCTTCTGGCCCTCTTTTTATGAATTCTGACAGTATGTCATCTGGTCCTGGAGCTTTGCGTAATCGTATCTGCTCAATTGCTTTTTGTACTTCTGTACTTCTGACTCTGCTACACCTTTCTGGATCCCATTGATCTTGTGTGTATTCTGCTTGACATCCTGGTACTGTGCCCTGACCCCAGTATGGATTACTAAATTCTTGCCAATGCTCCCTTAAAGAGTCCTGTATTTCTTCTTTGTTATCTGTTCTTATCCCTCTGTGTGTGATTTCCTGTGCTTTATTCTGTTTATGCCGATTAACCTTTTTCCAAAAGATGGTTGACCCTTCTGCTCCATTCTCCATTATTTTCTTGGTCATTCTTTCATTATTGCTGGCTCTCCTTTCTGCTTTCATCTCTGTTACATTCTCTCTACATTACATATACTGTTTCTTAGCTTCTTCTGTCAAACCTTCAGGGTATTTGTTTTTCCTGGCTAATCTCAAATGCTCCATCTTAAGCCCTCATCCTTTTTGTGGCTCCTTTCAAGTCTGGGTCTATTTTATAACCTAGATTTTTAACGGGAACTTTCTCTCTACCTATCGTTTCCTGTGCTACCTTAAAAATCCTTCTGATAAGATCCCCATTCATTTCCTGTACGTTCCCTTCATTCTCCCATCTATTTTTTCCATTCTTGCAATTCCAATTTTTGGCTTTCTTGATACTCTGTCCAGTCTGTTACCTCCTTTATATCCTACACCCATATACCCCCCCCCCCCCGCCCCCGCTTCTTCTTTGACACTGTATGTTAATTGAGGGGATCATCCAGTTATGGTCACTGCGTATATCCAATCTACCCTCCGCATCTATTTCGCATCCTTGTGTCATTTGAAATACCTCACTGTCTACTAGAATATAGTCAATTCTTGTCCCTCTTTCTCCAGATGCCCATGTCCACTTTCCTTTGCATTGTACATCCATATTAACTATCCTCAGACCACATTCCCTTGTGAAGTTCAGTAACCTGGTTCTGTTTCCATTGATTCCACTATCCCCTCCCTAAATACCACTCATTCCATTTCCTATATGTCCATAAAAATCCCCAGCTATCATAATCTGGTAGCCCTGCTGCTAAATATCACTAATCGTCATTCTCATCCTATCATATATTTGGTCATCCCATTCATTAGGTAACCCCTCGCGAACCACATACACTACATCTATCGCTACTTTATTTCCATTTGACACTATTCCTATCCACTGTATTTCATGTTTGATCTCACTATCATCTTCCCATCTGTTCTTCAAGATTCCGTGCCATTTCACCCCTTTCGTTATCTGAAACCCTACTCCTCCTTCCTTTTTTGCCCACTCTCTCTTCCGTTACTTGTTATATCATATCCTGTGGGGCCTATCATTATTCCTATCTCTTCTTTTTATTATGTGTCTCTACTACAGCTATAATATCCATCTTCTCGCTTTCAGCTACCTCTTGTATATTTGCTCTCTCCCCTTTGAATCCTCTATAATTGACATATCCCATTTTAATGTTGTTTTTCTTTCTGCCGCACCTTCTTGTTCTACTGCTACTTCCTGTTTGTATGTGTTTCCTACCCTGCTACCGAACTGACCTGGTAGTTGGTGGGGTTCCTAGTTTTCCAGCTGCGGCACCCACTTACTGTAAACCTGCCTTAACCTATCACGTCCCTTCTGACTTGGGTGCAACCCATCCCTAGCAAACATATCCCTCTCTCCATAAAATCTTCCCACACGTACCTTAAAGCTATTTCCCACTCTCTACATAACTTATCTTACCTCCTTTTAATCCCATAAACCCTACTTGCTTCCCACCCACTCATCCTAAGCTCTGGTAACATCCTCATTACCAAAGCATCGTAGTCTAATTGCGCTAACCTCCCCACAAGCTTCCCATACCTGCCTAACACTGTCTCTGTCCTTATTCTCTCCCCATGCTCTTCCCTGTCTGACAGATCATTTGTGCCGACCAGCACAATGAGTTTCGGGCGCTCCCCACCCTTATCTTGACCCCTGGAAGGCACACCCTAACCCTTTGTTCCCTGTCTGCCCTACAGAAAACCCTATCTACCTTCCTTACTATGCTGATCACTCTCACCACTGCCTCTCTAGGTCCCTCGTGATCCCCCTCACTCTCTGCCTCCCCTCATCCTGCCCCCTCCCCCATCACTAGGCCCTACCACTCTCTGCCTCCCCTCATCCTCACCTCCCTCCTGACCTCTCCTCCCATCCTATCCCCCCTCAGCCTGCTTCACCCTATCCTGGATCTCCTCCCTTACACCAGCTGCAGCTCTAAAACTATCCCTAGCCTCCTTTAATTCTATGTTGCGGGCTGCTGTAGCTATCACTTTTAAAGTGTCTGATAAATTAGAACCTTAACAAATCTTGATCAGTAAGGGGTCCATGACAAGTATTATAACTAAACCTAGTTTTTGTGAAGAAAGATAATGTTTATTGGACCCTGCGAGGAGGAACCATTTCGCCAATCCCCACTTATCGCCACAGGCTATTACTTCGGTAAAACGTTTCCTTTGAGCAGTGTCTAATATACTTTTGTTCTTCACGGAAGCTATGTTCTGTTCATATTCCCATTTAACCTGTATTTGTACTTCAAAGTTGCCCCCAAACCGTACCTCAACAAAGAACCCTGCACTGTTGATGCATTTCTGGCTGCAAAGTTGTGTGCATGGATAATTATTGAGGTTTAAGGTTATAGGGCTGACACCTTATCATGAAAGGTGCCACACCTTATTTATCTGTTCTTGTTATAATCAATTGCTTTATGCATAACTCCAGTAACTTACACTTCCCTCATACATTTTTCACGAACATTAGCGTATAGAACGTAGCTTTTGTGTAGAACGATAAAGTAATTAGACTTCCGAGGAGAAAACTTAGCTTTTGTGTAGAACGATAAAGTTTATTAGACATCCGAGGTGAAAGCGTTTTGCTGAAACTACTAATCACTGAAGACAACCTTTAGCCTTGCCTTTGGTGATTAGTAGCTTCGGCAAAACGTTTTCTCCTCGGACGTCTTATAAACTTGATGGTTTTACACAGAGGGAAAGCGATTTGTAGCTTCGGCAAAACCATTTCTCCTCGCATGTCTTATAAATTTTATCGTTCTACACAGAAGCTACATTCTAGTTTTGTTGGCATGTGGGACATAATTTGTTGTCGAAAGTCGAAAAAATACTAGAAAAGGCATAAACCTTAACACAACTTGGTTAAATGCGCTTGCGACTACTGGTAGCAATATTCTTATAACTTTCCACACATTCATATTTATCTTAAAAAAAACAGTGATATATATTACATATTGTCATGTCATGATGCTTAACAAGCGATGAAAAGAAAAGTATGCTGAGTATGGATTAAAGATGAGACATACGCGTGATGCAGTGTAGTAGTACATGCAAATGCCCAATGAAATAGTTGTTAGTGGACTTAGAAATCGGAGATATGTAAAATGCACGTGCACAGGGTAAATAGTAAAAGTGTGAATGATGACACCTGCACATAACATGTTGATGCACCACGATAGCTTGACCTGATAGAATTCCCCGGGTATGGATCGTAGAGTAAAGCAATAATAACGTTGCGACAGAGCGGTATTTGAACATCATTATATTCTTAGTTTGGTATGTTTCCTGGATGACTGATGGAAATCAAGAGCTGAGCGTCAAAGGTAAATTTCAGCTACAGTTTGTTGGGTAAGACAACAGTCGGTTATGGGGAAAAAGACAAAACTTCGAATGTTCAATGCTATGATAAGCATGACCCTGGCTTGAGTTTGGAGAAGTTAGAATCCTGCCAAATGGGGACTTCGTGATCATGATAAACAAGCAAGCAAAAACAATTTGCATGAAATATCATTTTAATAAGTAATGAAAGGTATCCTCATCACCATTGACACAGGCACACTCAGGGGATTCTTTAAGACCCTTCTTGAAGAAATTAAAATTTAACTTGCCGCATCCCATGCGCAGGCGCGCATAGCATACAACAAGATCACGTTCACCTTCATAAAACAACTCATTAACGCTTTATATTGATTTACGACACTAGTTAAGTTTTTTATTCTATGTAACCAGAGCATTGGCATTACGAGTATCTAAGGGTAACCTGTTTCATAATCTAAGGACCGACGGGAGAAAGGGGTGGTCAAACAGATTTTTTACGATTTGGAAAAAGTTAAAAATTAGTGCCTGATTTTTGTGTGGTTTGCTATTTTCAACTCCTTCTTTCGATCCATGAGCTGCATTCTTTTGAAACATGTCAGAAATATATTTTGACGCAATATCCACACACTTTCTTCACTATATGATGCTGCTGATATTTTTTGTTTATTTTTCGTCAAATTGCAACATTGAAAATTATCACAAGTTCCTTGTTCAAATCCATGGTGGTGGCACATTGACCCGCCGAAATCATATTACCTGTTGTGGAAGTTGTACCGATCCCTCTCCACTTCTTACGCTCTGGTCACTTCTTGAAAGCTGGAGCATTCTTTCCACTATGTAAATGTCATACATTCATTTATGAATTCAAGTCTACAGAAGAAGAACGAGGAAACTTAAATTGTTTTTGTAAGTCCATTGAAGCCATTATTTTGATACATAGTACAGTATGTGGCATGTTTATTTGCAGTATCAAGCTACATTCAATGCTATGAGAAATAGTAAAGAACAATTGTCGCAGTGTCATTTGGTAAGAGATATTGGCATCCATCAGGGCGTTTTTATTTCATGTGGTGGCACGTTATAGCCCAGCATATCAATTACAATGACATTAAATAGTATTCCAAGCATACATAAAGGTTAAAATATCTCTCATACGGTTGGGTATGTGTCTTATTGTAGACAATGCTATATCAAAGGAAGCAAAGTAGGGTAACACTCTTACATCGTGTAATGTGAACCAACAACAACGTCCATCAACACATTCACAACAAAATATTGCTGGCTCAATTGTAGCAGACATGGTTGTTGAAGGCATTCAGAGGGTTGTGCAATCAGCATTAGTTATCATGGCAGCCAAGACCAGTCAGACCACGTGCACGAGACACAATCGTTTGAGTTAGGTATGAATTACGGCACCACTGTCCATTTGGAGGAGAGTGAACTGCAATCGGAGGCAGCAGATGCTGTTTCACACGTCCAAATACTGTTGATATCTCAAAGGGTATCCTGACTGCAGTCTCCAAGCCCATATATTCGACGGCACCTATCAAAGTATACCAAAATTGGCTGGGTGAACTAATTGATTTGGCTGTGCAGCTAAACAACGATGAGTGTAAGGGAGGACTTGGGACTTTTGAAAATGAAGATGGACCTCCCCAATTAGTTTTGAGAAAAACAGTACAACGCAATCTGAATCAATGGACAGATACTCTTCAAATGTGTATATCTATTGTGTTATTGTAGGAACCATTTGAATTTTCTTAAATGCTAATGCACAGTGAGCTGCTGATGTAGAGTGTTGAGACTGACAGTTTATCTTGATGAAGGTTCTTTCCACTGCATTTAAAAAATCTCAGGAGTTGGGCAGGGGCGCACTTGAAAAATTAAACACTGGATTTTGCAACATCTAGTGACTCTGTTTAACAGTGCAATAGCAAAAACAATCACTGAAACCTACCCTTTTGTTCAAAGTTCAACAAACTAAATAAAAATCATGATCCTCGCCACATTTGCTACAAATACCGCTATGACACTGGATGTTGAGGGTGTAAGTACAAAATCCGTGTTTTAAACGACCAGCTTCACACACTATCTAAAAATGGCCAGCCACCAGTCCAAGAAATTTTGAAAGGTGGTAAGGGTGGACCTTTCAGTCTAAGCCATCAGCTAATATATGCCTTAGCCTCCTTGATTTAGTTGGAAAGAAAATTGGAATTTAGGGCAGTATATCATTTATCGTTTGCTGCAGAGGATTCAACCATGTTTCTTGTTTTGTTCTGTTTTGTTTTTGTTTATTTATTTTATTTTATTTAATTTTTGTTATTTTTTTGTTTTTGTTTTTGTTTTTGTTTTTTCTAGTGTTGCGAGTACTAAGTTCCATGGCAAGCCATCAGAATTTAAACCAAATCACCCATGGCCCAATGAAAAATAAAAATCTGACTAAGCATACCCATTTCATACATGGTTATGCAGCTTATCGATCGCGGGGCCAGACAAAATTTGTGTTAATTGTCATATATATATATATATATATATATATATATATATATATATATATATATATATATATATATATATATATATATATATATATATATATATATATATATACTTTCCGTAAAGGTTACGGCACTGGTTTTTGTGATAGTTTTCTTAACGATATAAGTGCCTTTTCCAAATCCAAAGGAAGCACTGTTTACACTTGACAGTTGTTAATATGCGTATGTTATTGATGTGTGTATGGCTGTTTGTTTTGATTTATAGAGGTCATTGCATTAATTGAGTATGTGCTGGGTCACTGTGTGGGCCTGCTTTATCATTGTGCTTTGTCATAGTGAACAATAGAGTGGTTTGAAGTGATTACCTGCATAGATGCACATTAGTAAATAAAGCAAAAGTCTAGAACATCACAGGGAAGTATGATGTGGTAATATTTAAAATATATAAAATACTGGTGATAGTTCTAAGACTAAATATATAAAGTAGCTCCCTTTATAACTGGGAGAGAGGAAAATTCTGAGATCTGATAGGAGCTGTGTGACTTCAAGCCAGTGGGACTGTGAGCCATTGTTTTTGCCAAAGAGATACTCATTTATACTTTGTACCTGTGGAGTGTGGACAGTGTCTTAGAGTGGACTGGTATATTTGGTGTTAATTGTGCCACACTAGAAACAAAATTTTCCGCATTGGGATTTGTACCAGACTATTCCACACCTGCCATAGGATTTGGACTGTGGGACAATACCTGTGAATAATCTTTCACCAGAGATTAGGATTTACGTATAGACCTTTTTTACTATTGGAATATCAGCATAGCTAATTGTATTATTTCATTTGGCTACTTTGTACTGATTGTTTATTATTAATATATTGTCATTGTTAAAGTTATCTCTGTCATCCTTTGTTGAGTTCACGTATGGTGTAGAATATTCTGAAGGTGGGCATCGGGACAGTGAAGAAGTGCTTTGATCGTATTTGGCATGACAGTCTGTTCCAATAAACTTTGGGATGCATTACCAGTTGAGCACTGGCTATTTCTATATACCTGGTTTAACTCTTTGTCTGCCATGCTGAGGTGGCACGAAGATTATAGTACTTCGTTTAGTGTCACTTCATTCATGAGACAGTGAAGTTTGTTGTCTTCTTACCTGTTTAATATATCTTTAGATAACTTAGTGGTTGAATTGAATGAGACCAATATTAGTGTGCATGTCTGCACCTGTATGTGTCACTTCTATTCATGTGTAGATGGTATTACATTGTTTTGCCGTACAGTGACTGAGCTTCAGAGTCTGTTAGATATATACTACTGTTAGGCAGATGAAAGGCCGTTCTCCTTCAACCCTGCTAAAACAAACTGGTTTAGCTCTGGTCACTATCGCATTTCAAGTAACCCAAAATGGTGGTAAGGTCAAAATGAGACACAAACTGTAGATGAGCTTGATAAATTGGGTTGATTGTTTACTAGTAATTGCTCTCATGGTTGTCATGTGGATCGTTGTGTCAATAGCTGTATCGGTCAACACTTCTTATAGCCTAGACGGCATCGTCGACTCCTTAAAATCTTTATTGCTGCATGAAAATTTTAATTAACCTCATGGAGAAGAGAATGTACTAGCGTCACTGCTAACGTAAGCTTTTTAGTTTTATGGTACAGCCTGTTTTATTCTGTAATGACTTCTGAATATTTAACGTGTACAGCATTATTGTGTTAATGCCTTTATCTCGGTGTATAATGTTTGTTTTCCTTTGAATTTAGGGGGTTGCAATAAAACTATATATATATATATATATATATATATATATATATATATATATATATATATATATATATATATATATATATATATATATATAATGGACAAATAGAGTGTAAGACGCCAGGTAGCAGCACTCGGTTTGTTCATTTGCATAGATTGCTCAGGTATGCAGGCATACATTTCCTATCCACCCCGTGACTTTATATGAATGTAACAGTTGGAACTATATATAACTATGCAACTATATCGTCGTGTATGTTTGTACCATGGGAAGATCTTCTGTCAAAGATACAGTGCATTATGAATATTCCGCAAAATATTGATTTTGCGCATTCCAATCCCCCCCCCCCCCCGTCCCTTGCCAGTACTCTGGGTGTTTAGTTGCAGAAAATGCTCATTTTTACAATAAGCATTTCAAAGTGGTCTTCCGAAGAGTCATATCGTATGCAATTGTAGCATTTTCAATTGCTGTCCTATCAGTGACGTAAGATCTACCTTTTGACGGTGGTGTTTCGATCAAAATATCCCGACATGAGCAAAATGTAGGAGCTAAAGTCGTTGAAATATGGTATTTTTGGTCTAAAATGTGTATATCTTGATGTGGTTATTTGGTAAAAGCTGTGTTGCTTTGTCTTAATATTGGTACTTGCAAATATGGATCAACATATGCACGATCGTGAATAACTTTCTTCCTCATTCGGGTTTCTGCATTGTATAGCATGTAGAACATGACATGCAAGATGATTTTGAGTATGGTTCATTGATAAAAACATTATCTTGTAGACATTATGACTAACCTTTCAAAATTGATTCAATCGTTGACAGAATAATGTGACATAACGCATTTTTACAATTGAATTTGGAATTGATCAAGCTGTGACTAATCTATTTTACTTGGACAAACCTCGTTTGACTCTCCATGTGACCAGAGATGTTCACTAAATGTATTAAAGCCATTTTAATGTTTCTCACGACTCAAATTACGCAAGTTTTTAGTTACTTGCGGAAATGCTTGCAATTGAGTTGCATAATCATGATAAATATGAGATAAACCATTGTTCATCAGGATTTAATAGAGCTTCGATTTTTTAGTAAACTTGTATGCTCAGGGTTAAAGCGGTGCACGCACAGAAGGAAAATCATTAGGAAAATAATCGTTTGAAATCAGTGGCTAGATTAAAACATCTAAAACAAGTATGAGATTACCTCAAGTTTAAAAAGTATGTTTAATTTGAATGAGAAAAAAAAATTACAAAAGGTCTATATTAACCCATAGTAAGAACTAAAGTGCAATATTAAACTCAAAATTCACCTTATTATGATCTGCCGTTGTCCATCTGCAACACACAGAGAGCCTCTGCGATATTCAATAAAACCTACAAAGACACCAAAATAGCCCACATATTGAGCTAAAGGCATGCGCGTAAAGAGAACTGAAGGCAAAGTCCTTTGTTATTTGATTCATTTACCTGACATAATCACATACGGAATGCATTTTGCGGGGAACATATGGTACACAAAGAAAAAAGACAGAGAGAGAGAGAGAGAGAGAGAGAGAGAGAGAGAGAGAGAGAGAGAGAGAGAGAGAGAGAGAGAGAGAGAGAGAGAGAGAGAGAGAGAGAGAGAGAGAGAGAGAGAGAGAGAGAGAGAGAGAGAGAGAGAAGAGAGAGAGAGAGAGAGAGAGAGAGAGAGAGAGAGAGAGAGAGAGAGAGAGAGTACTTTTCATGAACAAAAATGTTTTGTGAAACCCAACCTTTGAGTGGAAAATGAGTACTAATACCTGCAGTCCTTGTATATTCACTACTGATCAAAATACAAATCCTAGGCCTACATGTGTAACTATTTTGCAACCCCCGACGAATCCGCCATCATTATTTATTGAAACGCACATTATTTATAATATCGGGAAAGGGAAAAAGAACAGGGTCAAACTTTTGTTTATATCACATCATCTTCAAGAGAGACGAATGCCTCGGAGCAGCTTAGGTAGCAGTGAAGTTTGAAACATTAACATAATGTGTATGACGAGCACTGCAATACAAAACGCGACCAAACGAGACATTGAACTTGCAGGTACTGCTCCTTCAGTTGTTTAGTTGCATTTAAGTAAGTTTACTTTATTTCTTTGGAACCCCCACCTCCACCCACACACACACATTTAGCTGCGATGCACAGGTTTGCAACAGTAGACCATAAGGATATGGACTCCACGCTTTGTGACAGAGATGCCGGCGAAAGTTGAAAAACCAAGGTACATTAAACAACCGAAAATCACCAAAGGTTTCAATATATTTACTGAAAATAAAAAGTGACATTCATCATGTAGCAGATAATTCAGACTGTATCGAATTTACCAAGGTTTAATGAGGATAGTATGTGGAGCTATGTTTTGTTATGGGATGTGCCCCTTTTCAGCAGCACTAAATTACTCTCAATAAGGAATGGAAGCAAACAAACCAATTCACATTTGCCTTGTCTTGTTTTGAACATGTTTTACTCAGCAATTCGGAAGCAGGGAGATCCTTCTACAAGTGCATCTTGCAGAAAAGACAAGTGGCACATGACAAAAACGATACAAGACCACCATGGAGAAATGTGGTTTCAGGAATACATGGTAATAGTAAGATATATATGATAAGCTAACATGGCGACGCACACCGTCACGAATAACACTGAAAAGAGGTAATGCAACAAAAACAAGACAGGCTGTGGGCAAACATGTTGAAACCTTATTAATCATGAAATTGCATACTTTACACACAAAATATTTGGTCCAACGAAAGCTATTGCACTCAGAATCATGTAACGGCACTGCTTTCAAATCTTTTGGTGCTGGAAATGTAATTTTTGACCAATAGATATATTGCCTCTTTATCTGAACCAGAACAATCATTTGAACCTGAGAGAAAAGAAAATTGCTAAGTGAAAGGAGCAATCTTTTAATGAAAGTATGTAAAGAATTGCTGTAATATATATAATTGGGCATGCAAAAAAGTAGTGCCACACATCCTCAGGTCCCTGACCACAGCTTCATAATGGAGAATCTTTGATACCGATCTCGTGTAAGTGAGTATATAGTTGGCTGTTGTCCATTTTAAATTTTTCATACTGAATTGCAGCTGTCCGTACTTAATAAAGGTGAGGCCGATTGATTTGGCAAGGAACATTAGATTCAATTGTGTGTTTAAACTGTGAGAGGCTTGAAGCATTTTAAGTTTCTGGTTGGGGAAGAACGTTCCTGAATGTAGTAGCAGATGAATAATATCGATCAAACAGGTCAGCGCGGACTCTTAAATGAGGAATGTCTAATCTCCGATGGTTATTACGACTAAAGTTCATCTCATCATCCGGAATATATGAGAAAACGTTTGTAAGGTAAATTTGAACAATGTTCTAAACGATGCTGTACATACGAATTAATTTGGCCTTTTGACGACGATTAGCTAACGTGTCCCAACCAGTTTCCTTATATAAATTAGCTGTTGAAGTAGTTTCCATTGCTTCTGCTACTACACAAGAAGCTGCAGACTGGAATTTCTCCAAACGATTAACATTAGATTCCGTACAGGCATCCCAGACTACCCGAGTATATTCTAATAATGGCCTTGTGAAGGAGACATAAATCACATCTAGTGTTTCATGATTGAGGCGATATTACAGACATGTTTAAATGTTTTGCTGTCTGGATGCCTTCGAATATCGCTGATTTACATGTCGGTTTAAAATCGTATCTAAATGTTGCACCCAAATGCTTTTGTTCATTTACATTAAAAAGTGTATGGCCGTTAGATTACAGGATGTATATGAGATTGAATCTAGAAATAAGCATTGTGTCTATTTTAAAGCATTCAATGTACTAAGCCATTATTTGGACCACTCGCCGATAGGGGATAGATCAACAGTTACGGTAGGAGATGTTGTCTCGGGATCATCGACAGTTAGATAAGGAGTCATGTCATCAGCCAAAACATGACTTTAGAATGTAACATATCACGATATCGTTAATAAATACGATGACTAAGAGGAACCAACTACTGAACCTCGAGGCACACATGCATTCAAAAAAACACATTCAGAGATCTGGCCTTTGGGGACAACGAATTGCTATCTGTTTGAAAGATAGTAACGCGACCAGAGAAGTAAATTTCCGGTTATACCATTCTTTTCTAATTTAAGTAGCAGACTCTCATGGAAATCCTAATCGAAAGCATTACAAATATCAAGAAATCTTATACGAACTTCTTCCTATTCAGTAACTGCCAAACATAGTGCGTGATAGAGGAGTAACAACTGGTTATTAGTTAATAAACACAGGCTGATTTGCTAAGATAGCCAAGTAATCTCTGAAACAAATTTAAAACTTGTATAAAAACAGTTTCTCCGTAACTTTTCCGACACAGTACAATAAAATTGGTCTGTAGTTATTACATGCATTTTTGGCACTTTTTTATGCAGACGAGTTACATTTGCTCTTTCCAAATAGAACGAAAACACTTAGTGGACAGGGAAAGCCTAAAGGGCTTGGTTAAAGATTTGTAAACAGTGTGTGCGGCTTCTAAAAAGAGTCTATATCCAATTTTATCCGGTCCTGTGGCCATTGTGACGTCAAGATTTTGGAGACAGGCTGAAATGTCACTTTCATCGAAATTGATATTATCCAACGTATTCATAGGCCAACAAGATTACGGTACTGAGGTCCTCGTGAAGTGTCAAGAATACGTACGAAGAAGGTGTTAAATAGTTGAGCTTTAGATTTGTCGTCAGATATATAATGCCGTTCATGAACCAAAGACGGACTGGGCGATTTGTGATTTCCGTTCAAGCAGTATTTAACAGTATTTCTACCAGGCTTTATGTTTTGTCTGACCACTTTTTAAAGTATATTTTAGCTTTTTCCGATACTCGTCTTCGGCTAATTTTATTTATTTATTTTTTTTTTATATTTTTGTTGTTGATACAGGTCAGGTACTTGGTTATACATGGAGCAATGTGTCTGGGTTGGAATACGTTGTTTTGTTGTTTTATTTCGGTTTATTGTAAGCAAAGATTACTTTCAATTTAATAACATCGAAGAGCAAAATTAAACCAGTGTAGGTTGTCTGGTCTAATGTCAACTAACGTCAAAGGATACACTGACATGGAGGGGTAAGAAAGCAATTAGACCAAGATTTACAACAATCATAAATGTTACCAGTTTCAAAACATTGGTTTTACAGAGTTTGAATTAAATGTTGACATAATTGTTGGAAAACGGCCTCACTAGACCCCCAAAAATATCTCCTGAAAACCGGGATTTTTTAAAAGTTAAATTCTCAGTTTTTCAAAAGAAAAAAGAAAAAGAAAAATACACAACGGTCTCAGTATGTTATGGGAGCTAGTTCAGATGAATGATATTATTTACATTTGTAGCTTTGGCGAGATCGGTACTGTCCTGACATTGGTCCCAAAAAGATATTGTTGAGCTTTGGGGCCTATACATTACACCATGTAAGAATTTAGTATAATTTAGTCTCACCTCAGACCATAACAATTCAATGTGAGGAACTTTCAAATGTAGTCGTCGTGACACAGCACACATCTGGGAAGGAATGGGTGTAACAACGCCACCGTGACCACCAGGCCTGTCCCTGCGAATGATGATATGACACCTTGAAACTTAATATTACTATCAGGAGTTACATCAAAGAGAAATGTCTCAGAATAGGTAATGACATCAAAGTGTCGAGAAATATCAACTTTTATATGTCCCATTATATCTTGAGACAGACTCTTAATGTTTTTTATGACAGAGATTAATGTTTTTATGACAGAGATAAATGTCACAAATGCCGCTGATCGGACCAAGATTCATGTAACTATCACCTAAAAGTAATATAAGGAGACGGCTAATGGGTAGCAAATGTTCGTCTACACTGGTAAAGCGGCGGCAAATATATAGACAATGCATGTATATCAATAAGATTGTTTTGCAATGGACTGCCGGGTGTATCTGGATGAGCCAGTTGATCAAATGTATATAGAACATCACTTGCAGCAAAAAAATACATGACGTTTGAGTTCAAGTTCTATGCATGATAAGCAATTCGTGACTGGGATGGCTGAACAAGAGTGTAATTGATGGATAAAATCGGGGAGTAAATTTGAAAGTGTACAAATCACAGTTCTGGATAATCTTATCGAGGAGACACACATATTTAAAGCAACTAATCCAAGCTTAACATATGTAAAAATGTAGCATATATACAGACTTGTAGTCTGCGATACAAATTTCATTTATATCGTATGATGCATAGTACAGAAGGGATACACTATACAAAACATTGAGACAAAGCATAATGTGATGCATATACGCGGTGTATATCTTAATACTGCACCATTAAAAAAATAAGAAATTGGCATACATTTGCCCTGTGGTTGCATACTCAATTTGCCTTGCCAACTATAAGTGAATAATCTGTAGAGTTGCTTAGTGTTCGATGTTCAGACACCAGCATTAGCCTTGCAAATATCTGAAGACGGGTAAAGGAAATTGCAAAATGATGATGATGATGATGATGATGATGATGATGATGATGATGATGATGATGATGATGATGATGATGATGATGATGATGAAAACTAACAAATAAATATATAAAAATGTGATGCAAAAGGCCTTACTCTGTGAAAAAAACGAGGTTTAACTTGCTTTTTATCGAAACCAAATTAAAACCTTTATTGTAGCCTCTGCTCTACGTAGTCGTTCCGAGGTTTAGCCATGTATATCTCAAAGAGATCCCGTTATGCTGTTGTAAGGCACAGCTGGGAGTTGCCGCCTTTGATTCACACACGGATCTATGGGCCATCATCAAATGATCGTCTTTGTTTGCAGAGGTGGGTGCTTCACAGCGAGGTACAACACGTGCAGTCATTCCCATAGCTTTTACATTGAAAGTGAAACTCGATCTTGAAAGCAAAGTGTGTGCTCGTTTCGGTCAAACCATTGAAACGAGTTTCAGTTTCAATACAAACATGAGCTTGAGTCTAAAGCTTTCCATTCAACAAGGTGTTATGGTTCAAAGAAACCTGACTTTTTATTAGTGCGGAGATGCTACTATAGAAACAAACGTACCCCAATGCTATTCGCGCGTATGTTGTTGCTAAATAGTTAATACTGGGAGAAAAATGGTAGGTCCCAGCATGATCTCTAAGATGGCAAAGGCTTAAATCGAAACATGCTCCAGTAGAAATGCGTCACAACAATATACTACTAAGTGGATCCAAGGATTGTTCTGTCTAGCGGAGCTAAGAAGGTTAAGTAGCAAGAACGCTCTCGCCTCTACGCATAGGTGATAATGCTTTACAAAATCAAAGTAGCTTCGTATCTTCACCCTTATCTGCCATTTTGTAAACTGAAACAGCAGCGGTTCTGCGACCAATGCGCACCGAAAAAAGCTATAAAATGGGCACACTTGGAATTATTGATTACCATCTTAACATGACGGCATTTGAGCGAAAGGTCTTTCCATTAAATTTGAATCGAGAATTATTCAATAAATGCAAAAGAACAGGACTTCTCCATAAATGAGTTGTCAAAGGGTTGCAATATATAAATCACGTGATATGTGCTTTGGCATTTGGAAAGACCGTGTTGTGTAAGCCATTCTGCAACAAATATAACTATACCTCATATGATCAAACAACATATATCAATCTATAGGGAAAAAAAACTTACCTCACTGCTATCAGCGATGGGGTGCCCATTACTCCGCCCAGATAGTCTGACCACAGCAAGCACATACAGAAAACAAACAGACCTTTTGGGGGAAACAAATGGTTACTGTTGTCGTTTTTTTCTAATTTTTACACTTCAACGTCTGCAAGTCGGATCTCTCTTTATTGTCAACTCTGTGCAGACATGTATGCATGTGCGATATATATAACCTGTGGTTTAAGCATATTATAGCAATTATCTTAAACAATGTCTAGCATGTGAAATTGAGTGAACGTTATAGCAGCTATATTGTATTTTAGTGAAGGACACCTTTGGTATCACAACTCCAGCATGGGTTTTCCATGCATGTCTGTCTATTTAAAAGTGCCACATTTGTGATTTCCTATTCCACACAAATAAATCACTTTCACAATAAATAAAGTAATTGTCGCATTGAAACTGAACTCGTTTATTGTGTGACAATTTTGAGTGAGCAACTTTATTTTAAATATTTTTTAAATAAGCTTCAGGTGTGTGTGTTACCGACAGCATAATTATGTGCTAAGTGCGAAACAGAACGTAAAAAAAATCATGACGGTATTATTTCATTGAAAAACAACTTTAATTATCTAAACATATTTCATTCATACAAACAAATGGTGAGAAAGATCAGGCCCTGGATATGAATCCTTTTCGCAGCCCCCCTCCCCCCTCCCCCTCCCCCCAAAAAGTTACATAAAAAAAACTACTGTCATATGATCAACGGCCTAATTCCACCCCACCACACCAGGTTGCAAATTTAAGAAAGACGCAGTATGAACAATATAAAACGGATTGCGTGGGCTGTTATAAATTAGCAATTGTCGAATTGGCTTTGAAATTAACATGTACCTGCCAGCAGGATTAAATCTACATCATTGTATCATACAATGGCGAAAGTAAACTCTCATCCCCCCCCCAAAAGAAAAAAAAAACTGAGTGTGTGAAGTAGTTTGTACAAGGTGCACACACAATTTTCAAAAAATTTTCTGTGAAAAAGCTTGAAATAAGCAGCTAAGAGACCAGCTTTCAGATCCATTTACTAAAGAAGATAAAAACGAGCATGCATACAGTCATGTGGTGTGTGTATGTATGTACTGAGACCAGGGAACACTGAGGCTCGGGTGTGTATAATGTATATATATATATGTGTGTACATATAGTTGCAAACATGTATGCAGGTCCCTAGTAGAATTTGCAATAATAGAAGAAACGTAAAACGTATGCGTTTGTACTGATGGGGAATAGTGGAACATCCCCCCCTCCCCAATCTGACCATCCGCTATGCCTTATCTACAGATGTGCTCCGCCACATCGGCCTCAGGATTAAACAAACATTTGAAACTGTTGTTTGGTAGGCTTAAAGAATACGGTAGGTTACTTCTGAAATGCTTGCAGGCAGGGCATTGTACCATAAAATCTTCCTCATTTTCAACAGTTTTAGTGTTATAACAAATACAAATTCCAACAGTTTTAGTGTTACAACAAATACAAATTCCATTTTCTAGGGGTTCATTGATCAATCTTCCGGTCAATATATTAAGTCTATGGTCACTCAAGCGTAATTTTGATAATACTTTGTGGTATTTGAAATATTTAACACATTTAAGGTAATCCTCCATTTTAAATTCTGTTTTGAATTTCCCATATGTTCGTAAGTTCGGTAAAAGGGTGTCCAGTGTCAATGCCGGGTTGAATGAAGAAAAGAATAGTGGCCAATACTGAACACACAATCTTTTTATCTATTTATGTTTTTTGTTGTTTTAGAAATGTGTCTTTCGGACAAGCCGTGCCTCGCTCACCCAGACATTTCCATGCCCATTGAACTGAAATATCTTTTGCACAGAGGCGGCAAGCATAACTTTACCATCTGAATCTAGTGTTACACTGTCTCGTAAAGAGAGTTTTAAAACTTGATTATCAGCCATCTCTATGATCATTAACCAATACCTAATAACTTTGTTTTATGTCAATCAGAAAATGGTTATGAACTTAATTCCGGCAGAGACGCATATATGGTACATATGTTAGCTACCCCTGTATAAAATTCACAAAAGTCGAAGTGGACCCTTTCCCAATTAGAAATATGGATTACATTTTGACAATATGGATTGGAATACTGCTTGTCACTCTCGAGCTTCTAAATGATGCAACAAGCCAGATTTTAGACCAGTATAGTCTAATTTGCTAACATAGGCATCACATAGGTCCATTGCAGCCACAGGTGATACATCAATGTCCCTATAAGATATTATTGCTCTTTTCGCCTTGTAACTTGATTTCTTAGCCTTGTCGGTTATTTTTGTGCAGCCATTGTGAATGCACCAATTGATATGAAGACAATACCAAGGTATTCAATGTCAAGTAGAAAAAGCATGTCATTCCCATTATAAGAAAGTTTATGGTCTTCACTGAACAGTTGCCCCTGGCGGTAGAATACAATTACAGATGATTTGGACATACTATGCTCAGGCCGCCAAGAAAGGCTAATGAATTACAGGCTATTCAATAGTGTGTGTGGGCTCTCAGCAGAATCCAACAATAGCAAAACATCGTCTGAAAATAATAGACATGAAAATCTCTTATTTCCGATGTTTAGAATGGAAAGTGGTTTCAGTACAAGTTGTTCTTGCAGTCCTCTTTGTTCTTATTGAATCACGGCCAGGTTGTTTACCATTCTCTAGATTCTTAATGGCTGTCAGTACTTTATTTGTTGAAAGAGATATAATTCATATTCAACTTTTTCCGGGATCCATATTTACGAACGCTCTCTCCTTAAGAGATGATATAAAATCAGAAACCTCGTGGTCCTGCAGTTCCCTCCCAGGATTAGCTGTTAATGGGTTCAGGACTCTAAAGTAATGGCCAGACTTTACATCAGCACCTGTAACACCCGTAACCTCTTTTTCTTTTTTGCAGAGGTGTGTATTAACTTTACGCCAAAACACTTGGTCTTGTTTAGTGTGATTGTTTTTCTACCTCTGGAGTTAGACGGGCCTTATTTAGACTTTATAGCTTCCTAAACGGGCTTTTAAATTTTTGGGGTTGCCTAGAAGTATCTACCTTTGACGATGGGAATCCTCAGGATGGAGTACGTATAATTTTTTAATAGATTTTACTTCATTTTTCAGTTCAACGCATTCGGGGTTGAAGAAAACTGACCGCTGTTTACTTTTTTACGTACTTGTTGCAATACTCGAAGACTGGCCTTTGCCGCATCTAACGTAATGCCACAGTCTCTTCTCTTGAGCCAGGGTGCCAATGCTGCCATTTACTTCACAGGCTTTTGGTCGTTGCAAGCGCGAGCGTAAACGCTCTGACTTAAGTACTGAGAAAAAATTCAGAGGCGCATCTTCATACCATACAATGATAGATGACCCTTTATTGAGTCTGCTTAATTTTTGTGCTATTTAGATCTTAGAGACACAACCATTATAGGTATGGAATTCAGTGACTTTAAAACTTGGGATATACGATAGCAGAGAGAGTCTAATACCGTTACATTTCTGACAGGTAAATTTACCGGGTTGATCATCTACATTACGTCGATTAGAGGATTCTCAGCCGGAGCTTTTACGTACTTGTAACCAAATTTCACCGGGGGGTTTAACAACCGGATCCAATAATTTCCCAATAATCAATATCATACGCTTCAGGTACAGGGATAAAATCGCAGTTGTCCCCTTTTACGAAATTTTGATGATGACAATACTGGCATTCATGTCGCCCGTAAGTAAGACCTTACACAAGCTACTGTATTCCGCTATTGCTTTTTCTAAAATTTCTTTATATCGATCTCGTTTGCTTTTATCTTGGGGACAAGTACAGACAGCCCAGGTATATATATAGTGTTCGAAACCGAAGTACTCCTTACATTATTTAACCCATACAAAGTCTTCATGTTTGTTGATTACTAATAATATCCCTTTCTTGATCTGCCTTATTAAACAACAATACAACATCGCCTGAGCTTCGTTTGGCTTTTTTGTGCTTTTTAGTGCGAAGAGATTGCAACGCATCTCATTTTCTTACCACGGGACCTCATTTGTGATACACTGTACAACATCTCGGTTTATATAAAAAGTTCCTGCACACACAAAAAAAATCATATTCTCTTTAAAAAAAGATGTACAAGTTTCTCAGAACCGTCAGAAGTTGGATGATGGGGGTCTAATGAATCAAGAAATTTACTACCCATAAATATTCCGAAAAGTAATAAAACCAGTAAGGACTAGATTGAAGAGCAAATGGCTGAAGAAGCCTCCGCCCCCAGCCGTCCCCAGTCTATGATGAATGACAGTTCAACATATACATACATCTCAATATCCAAGGTGACTTGGTGTGTCTCAAACCTCATACTGCGCAGTAGTAAGAGCGACACTCAAGAAGAGACCCTACGGTTACCATGATGAATACACTTGAGCTGCCAAGAAAATAGAATATCTGTCCCTACTATTCTTTTCCTAACCCATGTCCAATACCATTTGAAGCCAGCTGCTCATCACTGTGCAAACACTCTCATCCAGCTTGTTTCTCACCTTGACTTGACATCTTAATTACCAAAACAGCTGCCTGTGCCCACTTTCCTTTGCTTCTTGGTAATAAAATAGATGCACAAGTTCTCTCTCCGAAAGCCACATTTTGTGATTAATGTGTCAATTTTAGATAGAATATTCTCAACATGAACAGGATCGCCACATTTACGTTTCAATTTGAAAAGAAAAGTTCAGCGTCAAAGTCAATCAGAGAGTCCAATACATTGACTTAAGTGCAGTCTCATTGAATACAGCAAATAGGGTGAATTACTGGATATTGTTTGAGTTCCAGGTCATGAAGACCCCTGCAACCAAAATTGCAAAAGAGAATTGAGGGGGGGGGGGGTGGTGCACCACCTTACCAAATGACACGGGTGATTTTAATGTATTTTAGTCAGAAAAAGTGAATACAACGGAGAATCACGGCCAGACACCATGTAAATTTCTATTGCTTGAAATACCGCATTTCCAGGACAAATGCACAGCGCCAGTTGTGCTGCCACTCCTTGAGTGCAGGAACCCCCAAGACGTTTACCCTTTTCAATAAATGCGTGCAATGCTGCAAAAATAGTTGGTTAACGTCATTCGTGCTGCTGCCAGATAATATTGTGTTCAAACAAATTGTTTGCTAATCATAGTGGTATGAAAGACATCGCAGGCGATTGTATAGCGGGCACAAGTTAGAAAGCAATGCTTGAGGGTTGATTTAAGCAGCAAAAGTGATCCGTTATCACCATTAACTACTGCAACAGCTCCATTTGGTAATAAAGCCTGCTCTCCCAATAGTAATAACATTATTTTTGCAGCTGTTCATGAATTTATTGACAAAAGTGAGAGTTTACAAGCTTTTAGAGTTGTTTTGTTGTTGTTATTGTTGTTGTTGCTGCTGGAGTTTGAATTCGTGATTATTACAAGCACCAGCCCAATTATCTATTCTAGTCCAGTTTAGTGCCTCTTTTGTATCTTTGGTATCGTCTGTTTCGTCAACTCTATGTTTTTTTTGTTCCGCGAGAGGGGTAAATAAGTATGGCTTCCCTCTTCCCTGATCGGATTTTTTTCAATAAATATGTTTAAATCAAAAGCAATGCCAAACACTTCCCGATGCAGCACCACAATAACATGCTGGCAACTCAACCACGCTGACCTTGTACCGATGTTTGTTCAGTTGACTGCGAACCATACACAGCCTTGAGTGTAAGGCAGAAAAAAAATGATACGAGCATTCAATAGTCCAGGGCACTTTACAGAGTGTACGCACGAATTAGACATTTCACGCGTGAATAGGACCAAAGTAGGTCAGTTACATATTTCAGAAGATAAGGGATTCCATGATTGCATTCGTAAAAAAAAAAAGAAGAAAAAAAACCCTCCCCGAATTTTCGAATAATTTCAGAAGATAAGGGATTCCATGATTGCATTCGTAAAAAAAAGAAAAAAAAAAAAAAAAAAAAAAAAAAAAAACCCTCCCCGAATTTTCGAATAAAGAAGTCCTGCAATTAAATGATGACACTACATGCAAGTTGAGTGTTGTCTTTGGTCATAACGAGGGTTATCTAGGGTTATCTTCAGCACTTGGTACATCTGGCTATATATCACAGGTATTCCGTTGTTAATCTGGAAACATCTTGTACATCAGTGTTGTTTTGGATCTTTCCGTCTCTTGGTGGTGGACTCCCCACTTGTTGTTTCGCATTCTTTAGCAGCAGGGGTTTTTTGCACCTCACCAAATACAACACGGGCCACAGTCAGCTGCAGATTCTGTAACACTTTCTCATGTATCTCTGCACAGCTGTCCTGGACCACACTACGATATTTCATCATAGAATAAGGAGGATTTATATAAACATAGTTTCAAGAGTTTCAGCGTCCATACTCTAATGACTTCATAATATTTATTTGCTTGGAAGCATCAGTTACTAAACATTTAATATGGATATTACATTTCAAGTCAGATTTTAACGTGGGATATAAATGTTTATGATTGGGTATGCTTTTTTATTTGTGTCCTTGGAAGACAAGAAGTGGGTAATCTGGGGAATTTGTTTTCCAAGAAATAAGCACTTTATCAGTTTTCAGAGCATTGAGAGAAATCAGCCGTTCCTTGGACGAAATATCGAGTGAAGAAGGGTCTCTGTTTAGGGCGGTGTCATAAATTTCGGGGTCATCTGCGGTAAACAAAAGGGACATATCGTCAGCAAAAAGCTGGTCATTAGAACTAACTTCACTAACTATTTCTTTGACATCAACGGCGGCCCAGTACCGAACCACAAGGACCCCCTACAACTTTAGTTTTCCATCTAGAGGATTGGCCATTCAAAACTACCCCTTGCCTTTGGTCATAAGAATATTACCAAAAGATCATAACAAATCACTAGTTACTTAATTATTTCACCTTTAAGTAGAAGGCCTGCATGCCTAGCATTGTCAACGGCCTTGTTTATGTTCAAGAACACTTGTCTCTTTTTCTTGATTGACAGCAATATATGATTCAGAATATGAAGAAATTGAAAGGTTAACTGTGGATATATCTGGTACCCTCGTCCCCCCCCCCCCATGATTTTTCTGAAAAAAACACATGGATTGTAAACAAATTGCACAAGTGCTTTGTTCTCCGATATGTATCAAGGCATTTGAGAACATCAATTACTTTTTGTTTACATTCATGCAAATCTCCAGTCGTTTCTATGGGAATGGTCAGAGGCTGTAAGGTTCTGAAGAACAGAGGTCTTTTGCTTTCGGGAAATAAGGGGGATATAGTCCAACGATGGGTCCGATTTAGGAAATACTTGGCAGTCCTTCGCCATCCCCTATGTCTCTTTTTAGATTTTTTCAACGAACTGTTCAATGTTCTGTTATAATCTCCCTAGGCCAATCGTACATACTCTAGGCATTCATTTCGGGATTGATTGTAAGTGGCCCACATAGCATCAGGATTAAGATCATAAGTACAGTTCCTACCTTTAGAGCTCAAACGCATCATATTTCCATTTTTCTTCGCGTACTAATAATGCATACCAAGGTAAATAATTCGGGCGAACAGTGATTTCTCTGTTTAGCTACTTGTAAGAAACTTTCAGTCCAGGCACCGCAACACTGGTTACCATCATTAGAGAAAAATATTTTTCCATGGAGGATTAAATACGTTTGTTCCAAAATAAATGAAAATTAGCTCTGTCATAATTCCAAATAATCTTTCATAAGCGGGCTCCTTCTTAGGGTTTGAAAAGTACACTTGCGAACACTAGACTGTTATCACAATCAACTGTGGGAGGTAAGATTCGTGGTTCCTGGACATATGCAGGCATGTTTTGGATAATTTGATCTGAACAATCTGAAGTAGTAGTAGTAGTACGGGTAGGCTCGTTGGTATGAGGACCAGCACATTTGCTGTAGAAAATTGTTCTAACTTCCTCCCTTGAAAAATCACCATTTAAATCACATTCTTGTAAATTATGTTCTCTCTCTCTCTCTCTCTCTCTCTCTCTCTCTCTCTCTCTCTCTCTATATATATATATATATATATATATATATATATATATATGCACACACACACACACACACACACACACACATATATATATATATATTTCTGGCATAAGGAAAACAGTGGCATAATCCATTGCAAATATGCTTGCGGTGTTTTGTTCCAGTATGTCTTGAAACAGTCCATTTTCCCATGATGATCAGAAGATTAGGTTGAGAAAGTACCTGTATAATAATACTTGGATATTGTTGATGTAAGCAGTTTTTTCTGCAAGTACAAGAGATGTTGCCCTTTTGAAGTCCTTTTCTTTCGGATTTGTGAGTCTTCACAGGCCAAACTGGTCTATTCAGAGCCTTCCATTCAAAATGTGTGCTGTGACACCGAACAGCAGGGTAGTGCTTCTTCGTCAACTGAACAATATAGTCATGCCAGCATTTTGAACTGAACTGCACACCCAGGCATTGTATTTTTTTTTTCAATTTTCTAATGAAATACATTAGTAATTTTCCATGAGACGAGATTTTGCAAAAGTTTTGTGGACTTTGTAATTGGCCCCTATGATTTCGGAAGCGATCAGAAAAGTTATCAACGAAGAAATTGTAGAACTCTCAATAAAGGGTAACCCTTTATTGACCCTGCTTGACACTTTCAACACAAGCTTCATGGTTTTAGAAAAGAGTTTACAAGACTGCATTTAGTCTGGTTTAAATGATCTTTGGGCTAAGCTCTCAAGAAATGTGTAGGACCTTACTCCAGCTTTAGCAGTAAAAATGCTTGAAAATGGCATGCAAAAACATGAGAGGTCACTTGTAATCCAATGTTTGAGAAGCCCTGCAGAGGAGAATCAAAGTGACACAAGAAAATCATGTATTAATTTTGCCAGAAATCGTCTGAAAATCCTTGACGCTGACTCAATTCAGATGGCTGCTTGCCATTCACTCAACAAAAGAGAAGACGCAAGCATCATAATTCCGTCTGTTAATCTGGACCGAAGAAATGCCTGGTTATCCGGTGCCAAACTCTTTATAAATTCACCATGATAAAATCTAAATGACCCCTGATTTTTCTCCAGTTCTGAGGAAGCTTAAGAAATAAATAATGGACCAAAGGCAAAATCTCTCAAGCTGTGCGGGCGTGAAGAAAAATTAAGAGCGAACTGTATCAACACCTCGCCATTCCTTCAGCTTGATATTCTTAAAATGAAGTTCCTAGTTTTTTATGAATATGTTTGAACCACTTATAGCTACCCATTCTTATTATACCCGGTCAAGTCGTATGGCGAGAATTCAAATACCACATAAAACCATAGCAAAGACCTGCATATGATATTACAATTCTCATTTACTGCCAAATACATCTCTGCGTACCAAAGACAAAATTCATACACAAAGCTATTCTGTTTTTTCAAACCATACAAAGTTGCTTATATAAATAACTACAAGGACGTATGTAGCATACCCAATAGTTATGTGTATAAGAGCGAAGTGTTTCTATTATATGTCTACCAACCTAATAATTTTGTATTTTTTCAAGCAATATGTGTCTCTTGTATGTCGTTGGAAGTTGCTAATAAGTTATATGCAATGAGTAAATTATGTCAAAAGAAAACTGAAAATGAAATTGAAAGGGACTAACACGAAGATGATAAGCATGTTAATACTCCGTTTTATTAACAAGCATATGGATGGGCAGAAATGTGTATGTAACAACAATGCATTATGTTGTAGCAGCTGTCTGTATGCTGCAAAATACAAAACCATACATGTACAGTAAAAGTCGGATGTCTTTAGCTCAGGATGCACAGCATGAAAATTTGGAGAAAGTCTATTTCACTTTTTTGGTCTATGAAGGTCGTTTTAAATGCCAAAAATACCCAGCAAAGTGGGGAATATCTTGGGATTTTTTTCCGACATTTACAGATTGTTATGACGTAAAACCCCGTATGCATGGACAGATCCTTGTATCGAGCAAGGCAAAATAGGTTTTCCTTGCCAAACTAGGGACTTCAACACACTTGCACTTACGTGTGAGACAAAACGTTGTTATACGTTTGAAATAGGTGTTGTCCATGCCTATAAATGTCAGTAACACTCTTGAGTTTCCACCAGTACGCCAGCATCACGGCGACTGGTCACCTATTTCTACCTCCAAGGTCGAAGGTTTATGCAGGGATTTATATGCATGATTAGTATTGTTAAGATCTGTGAACGTTTCAAGATCTTAACACAATTGTGGTTTGTAAACCGAAGTACTGTTAAAATTGAAGCAGGTTTCAATATCTCTTTTCCGTCAGCAGGGAGGCAGCTGTACAACCCATGGTACAACGTACTGAAAAAAAGGTCAGAAGGAAAAAAAGATGCCATCCCGATTGGTTTAACGTGGGCTGCTCGAAATCTTCCTTTATTTTGAAAATATGGGTGTTGCATGGGATATGATGTAACATCAACAGGATAGCTTAGGGTATGCCTGATCAGTCACACACACACACACACACAGGGTTCTGAAAACAAGACAACAGCTAAAGAGGTGCAAAAAGTATGTCTGGTATTGGTTTGCCTATGTGCTTTATAAGGTGGCCATGGCATTGTGATCGATGTGAATCTACAATGATGCGGCATGCGGGTCACTCACAACTGTCTGAATTTGACAGGGGCAAAATCAGTGGGATGTTGGAGTCTGGCCTTTCCCAGCAGGAGGTTGCCAGCATAATGCGGTGCTCCAGGCCATCTGTAAAAAGGTGGCGGGAAAGTTGACAGGAAGCCAGGGGATGCAAGAGGAAGGCAGGATCTGGGCGACAAGAATGTCAGATGGGACAGGTGACCGTTACTTGATCCAATATGTGATGAGGCACAGGTCCCTCTCCACCGAGAGGTATGGTCAGCAGTGGTGCCAAGCATGCAAAATCAGAATATCAAAGTGTACTATTAACAAGAGGCTACAGTTGGCGAAACTGAGGGCATATTGCCCTGTCACTTGCATCCATCTCAGTCCTGCACACAGGACATGACGGGTACAGTGATATGAGAAACATGCAGCCGTGACCAGAATTCAATTGGACAGCATGATGGGTCAAATAAATCCCAATTCTACATGGATTTCCATGATTAAAAAGGAATGGCTCGATGAATGAGAGGTCCATGCGGGATGCACGGTTGGACATGAGCACTACTTAAGAGGCAGTGTCATGACGTGTGTATGTGTGTTGGGGGGGGGGGGGGGATTGCATCAACAGTGAGAGCATCTTTGATCATGGTGAACAGAACACTGACAGGCTACAAGGATGAGATTCTGCCTAAAATAGATGAATAGATCCAAAAATATCCAGGACTAATGTGTTAACAAGATAACACACGACCACACACTGCAGAGTAAGCATGCAGTATATACAGCAACACAATATCGCATTGTTGCCATGGCCAGCCCATTCTCCTGACCTGTCCCCAATCGGGCATTTGTGGGATGTGCTTGGCTGTCGAACCGTGGATGAGTGTGAATAACCGACAGCCACCATGGACCAACTGGCACAGGGGTTCACCAACCATGTAGGGGAATCAAATTCCCCACTCTTAGACAACCAAGCTAACAACCAACATGCAAAGGTGGATCCGATGCAAGCTTCCTTACAGAGGCACGGTGGTGACAACCACTATTGATGCATGTAGCCTAACAACAACAAAAACAGCAACAACCAAGAAGATTCTGAAGATTCTTTAAAGCCCTACCCTTTCCTCTCTAAACAGACGTGAAAAACATAGACATAATGAAGAAAATGCACCCCCAGCTTTATAACATATGCATAATTTTGAAACAAAGTGGGCATGTTTTGCCCCAGTGACATATATGTATATATATATATATATATATATATATATATATATATATATATATATATATATATATATATATATATCTGTTTGTGTGTGTGTGTGTGTGTGTGTGTGTGTGTGTGTGTGTGTGCATGATACTTGATGGAGGAATCTTTTATACCCCAGACTTGAGATGCACGTCAATAGTGATTTAAATCGAACCTCTCACCCTTGAAATGGAGTCTTTATTGCAGGAAATTGATGGGTCTTAACAAATAATTTTCAGTGAAATTTTATTGAAAGGTCAGATGATTTTACGCTAAGCTGATATTTGTTTACCTTTTTACTTAATGTCAAGGATCAGCTGAGGTTTTAATGCTCACCTGAGTTTCAATGAAACACTGACTATGACATCCGTAGTCATTATGCCCATCAATGAATCATCCATACTATTAATTAGTCAAGATATAGCCCTAAGTTTGTTTTAGAAATATAATAATTAACTACACAGTACCTTTATTTATTATGGAAAATGTTTCCCCATACATAAGTTTGGATCTATCATTCAACCAAGACCTATGAACGCAATACACACTTGCATGATCACTGAAAGTAAATCACACTTGCGTATATGATTAGAACTGGTTCTTGATATAACAGTAAAATTTGATACGGTCAGTCAGTTTTTGATTTCATAATGAGAAAATGTTACAGGGAAAAATTCGAACCGATAGTCAGAGTGACAAGATTGAGCTAACTTCCCCTGACAGTGGGACAGGGTCGGGCTTTACTTCTGTCTATATGTGAACACTTCGATACAAAACATTTGGTATAGTTTAAACACTTGTATAACTCATTATTAATCAAGTTCAAGATACTCTTATTTATGCAACCAATGGGTTAACACTTTTATTTCCATACCAATGTTCTAAGACAAGACTAACATGGTACACATGAGGTCAGCCCGACGTTAGAATAATGTGTACCATATGAATCAGACTCTGTATTATTAATGTAGAAAAGACCTCGGTGTTCAATAAAATAAGTTTCATGCAGTAATATGAAAATTAGTTTGAAGAAATTATATAAGTACTAGCCACACTACGGTTGCCAAGGTCTAATTTGCAATTGGTTTTAGAATATACTTCTTTAGGAAATGGCCTTCCAATTAAGTACCAGTGCACCTATATTTCCAAGGATAGCAGCAAAGTTGCTCGACCACTCTCAGCCTTGGGGCTGAAAGGGTTTACTCAGAGAAGGGTAGTTAAAACAATGACATTCTCGTAAGATAATAAGTGACGATGAGTTATTAAATTCCACTCGCAGGCATTAAAAGTCCCTTCCATGCTCAATGAAGCATTCTTAAAATTGTTCACCGATAACATTGTACTAGTGATGAGCTTGCATTGATTCGTTTTCTGTCTTGTTGTGTGACATTAGTATCACGGTGAAACTGGTGCACTGCTGATTTGGATTCTAAGTTAAGATATTGTATATAATTTATGTTAAGAAATTTGACTTTCGTTTGTCTTTGGAATGGCACTGAATTGGATATCACGTCGTGTTTATAGCGTGTCTCTGATGTTGAAATTTAAACAGGGAGATTGCAGATTTGATTAACATAGTC
Source organism: Hermodice carunculata (assembly GCA_964020975.1). Classification (NCBI taxonomy): domain Eukaryota; kingdom Metazoa; phylum Annelida; class Polychaeta; order Eunicida; family Amphinomidae; genus Hermodice; species Hermodice carunculata. The sequence continues at coordinate 25,189,527 of OZ026622.1, read as the reverse complement.
AAAATAAATTAGCCTTAAAGAATTATTGTTACACTCTATGTCTTTGTGAAATGAGCTATTATGAATTATTCCATTTTCCCTAATTAACTAGAGTCTATTAAGAATATAATCCGCAATTTTCGAAGAACAGTTTGGACAGGAAAATAAGTTTTCAAAAGACCAATTAATTATGCTCAATTTGGCATTTCCAAAATATCATCTTACCGACACATATCAAATATTTCCTCCTAGAAATTTATTTGAATTCGAGTGATATGCCATGCTTTTAAGATGTAGGCACACTAAACATTTTAGAATCCAAGATGGTTGTCAAATAGCTAATTTGTCTGAATTTGACAGGGGCAAAATCAGTGGGATGTATATTTGACTTGGATTTGTTTCATTTGGACTATGGTTTGGATATGGTAATGACACTATCTAATTTACTGGGGCAAAGCTTCTTTCAAACAGGAGATATTAATGCGCTGGATCCCATAAAATAGCCCAAAAGGCTGTTCTCACCACTCCATGCGTACAGAAGACTTTCGTGATATAGAAAGAACACAGATGTCGAAATGAAGACAAATAAGCGTTTTTAGGAGAACTTTTGAATTTCAAGAAGGTTTGGGTAATATAGAATTCTTTGCGTTAAATACTAATTAATGGAGGGCAGGTAACGCAGATATATTTTGCACAGTGCTTTGGGGGAAATGGCTAGGTAGTACATATGTTTTGTGTGCAATATCTAAATATATTTTACAAGAAATCTAAAGTACATCTGTCCATTGCGATTTTCAACAATAAATGCCGAACTGCAACACGGGCTACACACTTTGCCATGGTAGGCTGTATTAATGACATTCCAACGTCACTGCAAGGTTACTAAAGATGCTTATTTTAATTTTGTGTAACTGAAGAAGTTTTATTTTTAACATGCAACGTTTCGTGGATATAGGCTTGTCATTACTCTGACATCTGAGAATCCATATTTAAAATCTTCTGCTGGAATGGTTCCACTTTGGAACAGACTAGACAAATCTGTTGAGTTGCCCCTCAAATTACCAGCTACAGGTTTAGGTTTTCTGTGTTTGTTTTCCCTTTCGATATTTATCATTCCCGGTAAAAGTATTTTAGAGAAGGACAAATTGTCGAAAATAGGCTGTGGATAAGCAATGAACATTTCTCTGGATAGCCAACAATTAATTATTGTTCATCTTGGTATGATTTTAAATATCAGCAGACGTAAGATCATTTTCTATTTAGGAAACTAAATTTACTATAGACTCATAGTTTCAGTTAAATCAAAATTGGAAAAATTGTAACATGTATCTGGTCTAATATAGCTATTGAAGTTATACCTTTTCTTATTAAATGAAGTCTGGCATTAGAAGAAAATCATACTGTGAATTAATTATGCCCATAAAGCCAATGTTGGTTGTCGCATTAAGGTAATAGAACTCACTTTTTTCGGCAAAATGATTTGTGATTTTAAGGGATTATATCCAAATAAGAAATCTTCATGAACATGATTTTCATTCTTGGTAATGGGCCTCTCATGTCCAAATATATAAAAACAAAGTAATTAAGAACGATATATACCATCTTTACAGCAGTCATAGCAGCCTGCTAACAAGTTATAATCTAGTGAATGGATTTTTACCATTTAGTTCAAAATATTTAGTCATTATAAATGTCTCCATAGTAGAAAAATTTCGAAATGGAATTGCGGAAAAATCACCAGAAAAACCCTAAGATACATAGTTATGTTGCCTCCATCACATGGTGGATGCTAACTGCACAAGTAGTGTAAGACGAGTAATTGAATCAGTGTTGTTTTTGGAACCAGGAAGAGGATGAGAAATAGATGTCAACAAACTATTGTAAGCAAGCTCTGCATAGTATTGCATGATGATCAGACTGCTTTTAATACAGTGCATCACCGGCTTTGCCCTTCCCACTGTAGGCTTCCGTGATTGTGGGAGCTAAGGCCCCCAATAGATGTGCATTGCATTATGTTCTTGATTACAAATTCTGGATGTTGGATGACTACCATGCAACATTGTTGTCTTTATAAATGTTTTCATGCACCGGTGATTTTTTCTTATGAATTTATTCTTCTTTTAACATTTCAGATGCATGTTTGAGACAATACACTTGGTACTCTCATTTCATTCAGCAGGTACGCTCATGTACATTTAGCATGTCTTTATTATCAGCAGCCCTAAGTTACGAAAACAGGCATGCAAGATCCATGTTTTTTTTTGTAAGTGAGCAGGTGAGGCTGTCTATCAATAGACGATCTAGTCCGATTGTTTGCTGGGTCACCAAAAGCAATGAAGTCACCTTGAATGTATGAGGTGCATCCAACGTTTGGCAGTAAACCTGGTCCTCTGTTTTTAAAACAATCACAAAACCACGTTCTTCATTGAAATGATTTGCATTTTCAAGTTTTCTGTAAAAAAAAAAATGCATTTTAAAAGTAAACACATTTCTGGGATATTAAAATATTTTCATGACCAAGAGCATTCGATTGTGAACGGATTGTAAAATACGTTGAACTGCATAGATATTTTGCCAAGGCCATTTTTAAGATGATCGAGCTGATTTGAACAATATTCTCCTTTTTGTATGAAAAGCGTCAATTATTTGCAGATTCAAAGTAATGTCCAACCGTAAGCTTCTATTACATAATCTTATTATGCCCCCCTTCGAAGAAGGTGGGGCATGTAGCGTTGCACATGTCGGTCGGTCGGTAGACCATGGTTTCCGCACAATAACTCAAGAAGTTTTTTAAGTAGGACTTTTATACTGTACAGGTGTATTATTCTAGTCAAAAGCTAGGCAAAGTTTGAAGATGGGTGACTTTGAGTTAATTTCCAAGGTCACAGTGGTACCTGAGTTAACTTTGGTTTCCACACAATAACTGAAGAGGTTTTTTAGCTAGGACGTTTATATTGCACAGGATTATAGTCCATATTTGGGGCTAGAGGAAGTTAGAAGATGAATGACCTTGACCTCATTTTAAAGGTCACAGAGCCACTTTACTGAATATGGTTCCATGCTTTTGCATGATAACTTATACCTTGGAGCTAGAACTTTTATATTGCACAGCTTTATGGTTCTTTGTAAGGGCTAGGTTGAGTTTGAAGATGAGTGACCTTGAGCCAGTTTTCAGGGTCACAGAGAGATTGTAGAATACCTGTGGTTTCTGCACAATAACTCAAGAGGTTTTTTTTAGTTAGGACTGGGATACTATACAGGTATATAGTTCTTGTTAAGGGCTAGAAGAAGTTTAAAGTTTAGTGACATTGATCTAATTTCCAAGGTCACGTTGGTACCTGAGTCAACTTTGGTTTCCACATGGTAACTGAAGAGGTTTTTAAACTAGGACTGTTATATTGCAATGGATAATTGTCCATATTCAGGGCTAGTGTTTGAAGATGGGTGACCTTGACCTCATTTCAAAGGTCACAAAGCCATTTGGTTGAATACTGTTTACTCATGATAATTTGCATTTTAGAGGTAGCACTTTTATATTGCACCGCTTTATGGTTGCCTATAAAGGCTAGTTTGAGTTTGTAGATGGGTGACCTTGACTCAGTTTTGAGGGTTAGACAAAGACAGTAGACTTCCTGTGGTTTTTGCACAACAACTGAAGAAGTTCAAATGAAATTGAGTGACCTTGCCCTAATTTTCAAAGTCATAAAGCCACTTTGCTCAATATGGTTTCTAAATGATGACTAATTGTTCAGCTATAACTTTTATATTGTCTATATTTTTAGTCGTTTTTTCAGTTTAAAGATATGTGACATTGATATATGATCAACCTTCACTAATTTTGTAAGGTCACGAGATCCCCATCTACCACTATCAATAGGGTAGCAAGGGCAAGGGTAATGAGGGCGGAGGGCATCTATGTTTTACAAACATTCCTTGTTTTGTTAGCTTCCATCTGGATAGGCAGAGTTCTGATGATAAAAATGAATGCATTGATCAATTATCACTATTTATGAAGAACACTGGAATATACCTTAAAGAAGCTTTTCTATTTGGGGGGGGGGGGGGGACAGAGACGTGGAAAACATCACAATATAAGTCCCTGCAGGAACTGAGAGTATTTGTGCAGTTCTGAATTACAACATTGAATCCAGATTCTGTTTTTGTGGTGAAACAAGTGTTCCCTGAACTTAAAATAATGACAGGCCACATAAGGCCCATCGTGCAAAAGTTGAAAATAACTGCATTGTCATGAAAAGGTCAATTTGCCGATCCAATTAAACGCGTTTATGCTGTAAAGATTGCCGGACGCGATATAGCACTTAGAAGTTTGTTCACATTAATATGCATGCAGTGCGTACATTTACCAAAACAGTAAAACCCATGTCTATATGCAGTTCCAGAGGCACACATAAGAGAATGAATGATACATAATGAAACTAAACTGACTTTTGCATCCTATACGCATGTACATATGCAGAACACCACCTCTCCTCTTGCCCATGTAATTGCTATGTACTATTAATGTGTTTACTTTCACGTGTACCAATTTTCACTTTTCTATTCCAAGGATAAGTGAGGTCTTGAATTCATTTTATACTTAATGCGTATTAAACCTTACTTAAAATACAATATTATTGTGTTTTTATGTTGACGGATTTCAAGTTGCGGTATCCGCGAAATAGGCGTAAAATATAAAAAGAAGTGAATTTAAACTACTTTATTTCATATCTTAGTAGCCGTATCAAGTTCAGACAATTCCACGACAGGTGCACAGTGACGTACATGTATTGGTTGACTGCTTTAACGCCTAACTGTGGAAGGGAAATTGAACTAGTCGAAGAGATTAGGACGATTGCGTTTGAAAGAAAAAATAAGGATCCGACCATACTCCATAATAATTCCTGTCGACTGTGTAATCTAAACTAAGTTTTGAAAGTAAATTGGAGCCCAACCACATAATATTTTAGGAAATAGAGTTCATTCAATTTGGCTCAATGTTCCTTTAATTTCTGCAAAACTGCTTCATAAATAAACCATTTCTTTGTCTGATTACACCTGCGGTAAATGTTGCAGCAACCTGTATTTTTTCTTATGTTTTCCAATTCCCGTGATGTACAGATATTTCAGACCAGGGACTCCTCTTCCAAACCAGGACACATTAAAATGAAGAAATTAAAATTGCACGCAAAAATCCACTTGAACGAATTTCACAATATCAACCATCTTTAGGTCTGTGTTCTTAACTTCATTTACACGAAGACACTGTTCGTCATGTCGCTGTGAGCGTTTTTCTAGATATTATATCTCAGTCAAATGTCCTGCAACATATCAATATCACCAATACCAATAAAATGTAAATATAGATAGATTGTAGTGTGTCTCATGTTTTTGTTTATTTTCAGTGTCTGATCTTACCATTACACAAAACAATCAACATGACAAACATTACGACTAGAAGAACATTAAATGGTGCTACAATACTATATTAAACTATTGATTAAAAACCTATTAGAAGGAGCGTAAATATCTAAGGCAAGAAACACGTTTCTGTTATTACCAGAATTATTAAACGGAATTAAGGCTCCCCCTTCTTACTTAGGGTACATATGACACAGTGGTACAAAAACTGCCACTGTGTGTTTGTTTTTGGATACAAGCCCATTGATGTGTATACGTTCTTAGGTTTGTCAACATGTGAAGTTTCTTTGCATGTAATAATAAATGTTTTAATATGAATTTGTACAATTTGAAGGGCATTTTATTTAAGGGGCTTTATTAACACATTGAGAAAGAATCACAACTTTTAGCATAAAAAGCTTGAAATCAACGGTCATGTAAAGACAATAGTATAACTGGGGATACCACTGTTTTTTTCTCTTCGTTTAGAGGAATGGGTTTTATGTTATTGAATTTTGAAGCATCTGTAATTATTATTGCTATACAGTTTTCCTCTTTGGAGCTCAAGAAGCATTTAACATTGGAATATTGCCAAAAATAAAAACCTAAGTTATACTTTTGTCTTCAGATATATGTTAATTTAACAAAGATTCATCCATTTAGTTTTGAGTTAGGCTGTCTCAAAATTCCCAAGTCTTGTAAAAATTGTTTCTGAGATATTCACTACCAAAGATATCAAAGGAGAATTACTGACTGGATTAACTCAAAAATGACATCTTCTCGGGCCATTATGAAGGATGACTAAATGCTGATCTTTTACACTATGTTACAACTTTGACTTATACACTTAAAAACAATATAGCGGTTCTAATCAGTCACCTGTGAAATAATCAGCTGACCTCTTAAAACACATCCAATGAGGCTTTCACTGTGAATGGTTACCTAACATCTTCTTTAGTGACTCCATCTAACAGCAAATTCGATGATTGGCTCTATGAAGCAAGGACATTTTTTCATCTTAAAGTTTTGCACAGAAGTGAAACTTTTTGGGGGATGGATACAGATTAATACTTAATCATCTCAAAAGTAGCAAAAGCTCAGATTTTACTGATTTGAAGATCTCAGGCAAGTGGCGGCGCCTTAAGGGAATGTTGCCAAGGTGAGTTTACCCAGCTATTTTTGAAAAGTACTTCACATTGACACAGGCAATATGGTCAATGTACGAGAAGTAGAATAATGACTTATGCTTACAAATATGATGGATTTTTTTTTTTTTTTTTATGAATTCATACTCAAGCCATGTGAAATACAAATGTATAAGTAACGGTTGACTATTACCTTCCATTGTGATGCGTTCGATTGGTATGAAAATAATAGCCCAGACAGAATGAAAGTGTTAGCAGGCACTTAATGACATTTAGCATCGGTATGACAGTTACCACTTACATATGATACATACATTTCTGAGCATCAATAATGATACGATATATGCTGTGGCTGCAATTCACTTTGACATCCAAATTCAATGTATTTTT